>MU173040.1:48680-82274 GCA_016695475.1 Suillus decipiens | reverse complement strand
GTTCCTGCTCGAGTTGTATCACTCAGTTAGCACAGAGTATATTTCTTGAGGTCATGACAATATTCAAACTACTGACAAAGCAAAGTCGAATGGTTTCATAGAACAGGGCCAAATTTATGGTACCAGGCACGGTTTGCGCAATGCGAGAGCATGACAAGTATGTGATAGAAATTCAGAATATACAGAACCTTACTAGAAGCGCATTCAGACTTCGAAATTCGCACAGCCACGTATTATATTGATGACTCATCTACTTGTTTCGTTCTTCAAACCCAGTGAGAAACGGTCCTAGCCGTATCGACGGAAAACGACCGAAATATCGCGACAATATTTGCGTCGATTTGCGGAGACGGATGAGACTTATATGATATTTTCAGCGACTCGCATCGAGCGAGATATTGCAGAATCGAGCGTGTTTGCGTAGTGTAGATTCTAGTATATTGTAGTAGCTCCCAATTGACCTTCTGTATATTCGCACATCAACGCAAATCGAGTGAAAACGA
Source organism: Suillus decipiens (assembly GCA_016695475.1). Classification (NCBI taxonomy): domain Eukaryota; kingdom Fungi; phylum Basidiomycota; class Agaricomycetes; order Boletales; family Suillaceae; genus Suillus; species Suillus decipiens. Next base: position 81,771 of record MU173040.1, on the reverse strand, counting down.
TTGTATTCCCGATAGCAAAAACATTACAATAATAATAATAATACCCCCCACTGTACACCGAATGCGCTAATGTATCAGTCCGTCAACGAACTTGTTGATCATGCTGGCTGCATTCCCGGTCCACGTTCCATCCTTGACCTAAACAGATCATTAGTACGTGATTGTTGCGGGAGATATGGTACTTATGAGCGCTGCTGCCTCGCTTTCGTAGTTCTAGAGCAATCATATTAGCCAGCAAGGTACCGTAGAAAGTGAAACTTACCACTTGACTGTCTTTTGACAGTGCATTCCAGTATATCTTGAAGTCGCCGGATGTGCCATTTGGGGCAATGATCTTGAGCCAGCGATGTGTGCAGAGGTTTCTAGACAGTGCCATAAAACAATCAGTGAGTGTATCGAGGATAATCAGACGTGGTACTAGTACCTTCCATTTTTTGTTGCTGATGGCTGGAATTTCTTGGTCGTTGCTATATCAGAAGTGTCATCCATTGTACCAGCGGCAGCAGGCATTGGTGATGCAGTATCTGTGGCTGGTGCCATTGGTGGCAAGACTGGCAGCACAGTTGGATCAGGGTTTTGCGGAGTGGGATCGTTCGTGGGGGGTGCAAGGGCTGAGGGTGGCTCAAGGGGGTTGGGTTTCTTAGGAAGTACAAGTTTTGCACTATAGATCATAGATTCAATGATATACCAGTTATAGTCAAGGAGAACTCACAGTGGATTCTTTATCTGAGGAAGAGAAGCCTTCATTTGAGTCAGAAAATCTTCATGAACAGTGATGAAGGAAACACATGGTTGAATAAAGAGTGTTCTGAGTATCCTGTAAGATAACTTCTGCTGGAGGACTGGTAGCATGTGCACATTCAGATGCAGTTGGCAAATGTTTGGACTCGGATGAAGATTGATCTGAATCTGTGGGACTTGTCAGTAGGGTGGTAACCACAGTCGCACTGACAGTAGGGTCAAGTGTTGCCAGTGGTGCCATCACATCTGTTTCATCGACCTTTGGCTGTTTCACTAAGTGATCGGAGGGAAGGCTCGAGTTGTCAGGTGACTCAGATGGCACATCACTAAGCTTTGTAATTTTTCACTTCATACCAGAGGACTATGACTGCAACTAAGTTAGTAGAGCAAATGGAAGATGAAAAGCTGAAATACTTACTACAACAGCATCTGAAGACTTCTTCCTCTTCTTGATGTGTGTTGATGCCCACAAGGGATAGCGTTCAGTAGCGATAGCCTGGACCTTCCATCCATTGCTGCAAAGGCAAGAATCGGGTGATGCCTCGCCATCTCATCTGCAATGTCATCCAATACCTTGGCCCCTGCACGACCCCATGTATCAGGTGCATGGTTGTTGTTGAGCAGTGTGTGCCAGACATTTCGCAATGTTTTGAGGATGTTGGATGCCTCAGCCTTCGTAACAAGTTTGCCATCAGTATCTTCAAGGAATGGAAAAGGGCAAGCAGTATGATTCTCGTGGGTCCATTGAAATGCAGGGGTCTTTGACCATTCAGTATACATATCTTCAGTCCAAAATCGAGTCTTTGGGTAGTTGTGTTGGTTGAGTGGCTGGAGTCGTGATTTCATGGCAGGGACAATGCCAGAAGGTTTGAATTTGACACCACCATCGATGGTTAGCCCTGTAAAAGATGAAATGGGCGGAACTTCTGAGAAAATTGTTGTGGCGAGGGTGTTGAAGGCTGCTCTGCAGAATTATCAGCAAAAATGCGCATATACTCATATAAATCATATTTATATACTCATAAGTGTCGTGTGTAGCAGTAAGCGAGCCTTCAAGCATTGTACCTTGCATTCTAAGGACTGTATGCGATAATTTGAGTGCATATATGCATTCTATTATGATAATTCAGCAAACAGTAGATATAGGCGAAAGTACTCACTGAGCTGCCAGAAGGATCATTCCATGAGTGGGGGTCAGACTGTCTGGGAGTATCTAAAAAAGGGTTAAGGTCATTCTGCAAACAAGGAGTCTGATACTGCTGGAAGGGACTTGGAAAGGAATAATCTGTGGACATGGTAGTTGTTCAAGGAAGAGATATGATGCAATAGACTTGATCTAGCATTATCAGAATGTGTGATTTTAAAACTCAGCTATTCATATCTTTGTATGTGTTCAATTCATCACTTCAGCGACACATCTAAATTATTGCTTCGCTGACAAGTCTTTCATGCGTTTTCTACTATTTTATCTACTGGTATGGCTGCAACACCAGTTGGCCTCCTGAGTGCCATGGTAAGAATGTATGATATATTTTATTATCAATTGTCTTTGACACTGAGAAGGCCACAGAGCCACTGCTGCAGAGTTTGATAATCGCCAAGCAGGTGACCATGTGCAGCCCTGCAGCCACAATATCTCATGGTGAGTGCTGTTACGAACTGGGATAGTTCTGAACACGACTGCCTCAAACAAGAGGTATCGGGAGTTGTGGGTTTGTAGTACTAGCCAGACAAAGGCCTAGCACAGTTCAAGGTAGATGACGAAGACAGATTATTTCAAGAGAGAACTAGACTGGCTGAGTCAAATATGTTCTACAATGACGAGGTTAGTTCCGAGTATAGGTACATGGAACTAGCTGAGTCGAGGTGCATGAATTCATTTAGACTAAGACTTAGGTGTGCTAAGCTTAGATACGATTTCAGATGGCTAAGGATTGGGGGTCCTTAGCGAAGAGGAATCCAGGTAAAACCCAGTAAGATTAGAATGAATAAATACAGTATATCTATGAGCGGTTATATACTAAAGTAACAAAGGACTTTAGGGTGGGCTCGCCAGATATAAGCGGGCTATGTAACCAAAGGAGGAAGGTAGCTAGAGTACAACGTGTTGAACGTATGATGTCATGAAAGGTTAGAGTGAGTCACGTATGAACGTACGGTCAAGTGACCATGGGCGAAAGTAATATACAAGGGAATGATGAGATAAGCATAAAGAAAAGAAAGCGTAAGAGAGAACAAAAGAAATAGAGGGGTATACAACAATTGTAACATTACCCCCATTTTATCGACAAAGTCACCAACTTAGTCATCTTGGTTGTGGTAGTAAATCGGATCATCAGAAAACTTGAAGTCGTCTTCATCATCCCCACCTGTATGGCACATCATATACGTGGCTTCTTCTGCACCTCTGCATCTGAGTTCATCCCTTGTCTTTCTATCAACTCGTGGGATGGTGGAATGGACGGAGTTGAGATATGTTTCCCAGATGCAAAGCGCCTCGTAGAACCTGTCATCCTTGTACATAAGAGTAAATGGTGGGGTTCCGTGAAACTGAGGACAGTATAGCGTGAGATGCCCGGGTTGAGACTTCTTGCAGATACAACATTTGTATTGCGGACAGGTGGATTGACGATGGCCATAGTTATGGCAAACTCGACACTTCATATTCTCGTCGCGATTGGAGTAGGATTGGCGGAGTGGAGAAGGGACAGGAACTGGTCTAGGACTAACAGATCTCGCTCTGTCCTTACCCGATGCCATGTTGCGACGGCGCTTTCGGTTTTGAGAAGGTCGGTCATTGGGGAGGGATCCCTGAAAGGGAGGCGGTGAGAGTGAGGTGATTTGAGATTCGGCAGTAGCAATCAGTTCATCTGGTGATGAAGGGGAAGTGCGACCAAGAGTTTCGACAGGAACTTGCCCAGATGCCATCGGGTCAGAAAGGGTAGCAGTGGGAAGATCCTTCTGAATTCTGAATATGTCATTAATGGCTCTAGCAGCAACTATCTCCTCGTGGGTGTCGGTAAATGCAGTGTATAGTGCTGCGGGATGTTCTTCAGTGCAGATGAAGTTGGTTTCTTCAAGAATGTGGGTGGTGGACGCAAGTTCTTCTTCGGAAGGGATGGTCATAGGGGGATGGACTTTTAACAGCATAAGTTGCGCTGCTAAGGTAGCATCGCAAACCCAATCTGGGTGCGTCTTCTCAGCATATGAGGGGAGAGCGGTGGTTGCTATTCTTTCTAACGTCTTCTGTGTAGTAGGATGTCCTGCTACTTGAAGGTGAAGATCTTTTACGATGAAGGTGGATGCCTCCTTGATAGTAGATAGTAGGCCAGTAATGGCGTTGACATGAGGATGAGATGTTGAATAGGAGGTGGTAAGCGAAGTATGCATTCGCTCAGTGCAGTGCAGAGAGGGAGGGCTCGCAACACCTGCCTGGCGCTCAGATATGATATGAATAACTTCCTCAACATTGCTCTTAAAATCATCAGGGAGCAGCAGTACACCGTAATGTTGAATGCATCTTTTGATGTGATGAAGACGTTGCTGGATGTGATTATCTTTAATGTCAGCAGCGATTCTGCCCAAGAGGGAGGCGGTGTGGATAAGGTTGACGACAAGCTGTGGGACATGGTTGTGTGTTCTGTGGAGTTTGTTGTCGAGTTTGATAGCATGCCCCTTGCAGAGGAGGGCGGAGATGATGAGGGAGGTGTTCTGGATGTCATTGACAACATTATGGTAGTTTTCTTGTGTGGGATCTTCAAGATCTGCGATGGCATATTGGCGAGTCAGAGGAACAGGAGTGATGAATGATGGACAATCAAGGGTAACTTTGGCGGTGTTAGAAGAGTGAGTTGCTTGGACGGGAGAAGACATGATCAGATAATTTGCTAAAGATTGGAAGTTCTGAGGCGGATTGAGGGCATTACAGGGAATGTCGTGTCTTATAAGCCTTCAGAATTCGAGCGGAGTTTTGGAGATTGTCTTCTGGGATCCATTCATTATCTGCTGATGAATACCCCTTCTGGGATACTAGGTACCATCGGCATTTGCCGGTCCCCTTGTGTGTGAGAATCGCATCAATTTCATATTCTTCTTCTTCTTCGATGACATCAGGGGGTGGTTCGAGGAAATTCGGACCATGCACATCGGTTTCGCTATAGGATGATAGAATGGAGGCGTGGAACATGGGGTGAATCTTCCATTGTTTCGGTAAGTGGAGTTTGAATGTGATGGGCGATAAGACTTCTTTGACCGGGAATGGTCCATATCTCTTTGGTGTGAGCTTCTGAGAGGGTGCTTTCAAGCGAAGGTTCTCTGCAGATAACCAAACCTTATCATTAACTTTCCATGGAGTGTATTTCTTTCCGTGAGATCGTTCTGCCATTTTTTGCATTGCTAGGTTATGGGATGCGATCGCTTCTTCCCTTATCTTCTGAAGAGAGCGTACTCATTCTTCCACTGATGGTACTGTAGAGTTTGGGATAAGGTGAGGAATGGCACATGGTTCGTATCCCATCATGAGGAAGAAAGGGGATGCGTTTCGAGCGTCGTGCTTGCGATGATTATGGACAAATTCAGCGATAGGGAGGTGCTCTACCCATTCTTCAGGGTTATTTTGGCAATAGATGTGGAGGTATGTTTCAAGCTCTTGGTTGAGTCTTTCGGTCTGGCCATCGGTTTGTGGATGATATGCGGTGGACGGTGTGATTTGGTAGCCAAGGAGTCTGGCGAATTCTTTGGAAAACCTTGATAGGAATTGCGGACCGCAATCCAAGATGACTTTGTCATGAAGACCAAAGTGTCGGTAGACGTGTTTCAAAAAGAGCTTTGCTACACCTTCGGAGGTAATTGTTTTCAAACAAGGGGTGAGAATTACCCCCTTTGTAAGCCCATGGTCGACCACAACCATGACACTGTCAAAACCGTTGCTGAGAGGCAGATCGGTGATCAAGTCAATGGAAAGTTGAGAGAAAGGGTGAGTGGCGGCGGAAGGAATGGGGGTAAGCGGTGGTCAAACGGGATGAGTATCTGCTTTCATTTGCTGACAAAGGGCACAACCCTCAACATATTTATGAATGTAAACCCCCATAGAGGGCCACCAAGCTTCGCGCTTAACAAGTTCTTCAGTTTTAAAATGACCGGGGTGACCGGTGGAGGGGTGATCATGATGGCGGGAAAGGAGGGCGGCACGATGGGCAGGGGGGATGTAAGCGCGATTGTGGAAGTAAAGGATACCATTATCAATCCTCCAGTCGGAGAGAGCAGATTTCATGGGAGGAAGGCATATGCCATCTAGGGCATCTGACGCCATTTTGAAAAGTGGATCATCGAGAGGGTCAGAAGAGCCCAATACATCAAGTAAATCTGTATCAAGGAGTTGGACAAAAAGGGAATTAGGAAGAAGAACGGTATCTTCATTATCATGACCGCCAGTATCATGATCAGGGTGACGGGAGAGGGCATCAGGGGCGGCCAGTTTGGTCCCAGCAATGTGATGCAATTCAAGGTCGAAAGTCGACAGGATGAGTTGCCAACGAGCTTGGCATCAAGTAAGTTTCTGTGCTGTCCAAAAGTATAGCAGGTTCTTATGGTCGGTAAACACAATAACGGGATGAGGGTTCCCTTCAAGGTAGTGGCGCCATTCAGTAAGAGCGCAGATAACTGTGAGCAATTCCCTATTGAAGATTTGATAATTTTGTTCTGCTGGGTTAAGGGATTGCGACAGATAGGTGCAAGGGTGATACACCCCATTTTCATCGGTTTGAAGTAAAACAGCCCCTGTTGCTACAAGGGAGGTGTCAGTGGCAACCGCAAATTGCCGGAGTGGATCGGGGTTTCGAAGCACTGGTTGCTGAGTAAACTTCGATTTCAGGGTGTCAAAGGTATCTTGACATTTGGGCGTCCAGTCAAAACTGGCGTTCTTCTTGGTTAAATCGATAAGGGGTCAAGTGATATCGGAATAGTGGGAGATAAAGGTTCAGTAGAAGTTGCAGAAACCAAGGAATGAATGGACGTCTTTAACCGTGTGAGGAATTGGCCAATCCACGATACCTTTGGTTTTAGCGGTATCCATGGCGACTTCTCCAGGTCGTATGATCATTCCGAGGTACTCAACTTCTTTGGTGTCAAAAGTGCATTTCTCTGGTTTCAGGAAGAGTTGTTCTTGCCATATTCAGTCAAGTATTCGATGTGTGCGTCTCCGGTGTTCTTCGAGGGTTTTCGAGAAGATAAGGATATCGTCCATGTAAATAACCATCCATCCCTCATTAATCTCCTGCTGGAATGTTCAGTTCATATAGGCTTGGAATGTGGCGGGGGAATTGCACAAGCCGAAGAACATTACATTGGGTTCATATAGACCAAATTCGGTGGTAAAGGCGGCTTTCCAGCGATCATCGGGGTGAATACGGATGTTGTTGTATCTGGAGCAAATATCCATTTTAGTGAAGAACCGAGCATCGTGGAGTTGAGCTACCAGAGTGGCAGGGAGGGGAAGCAGATAAGCATTCTTTATCGTCCAATCCTTGATGTAACGGTAATCTTGACAGGGACATAATTCTCCGCTTTTCTTCCCAACAAAGAAGAATCCACTGGCTTGAGGTGACTTCGACTCGGAGATAAATCCTTTGGTGACGTTTTCATCAATGAAGGATTTAACGGCTTCTCTTTCTTTGCTGGACAGGGGGTAGACCTTGGATGTACAAGGAACGAACCCAGGTTTGGTTTCAATTTGGTGATCAATACCGGGTCGTTCAGGGGGGAGCTTATTAAGCCCTTCTTTCATAAAGATATCGCAGAAATCGTGAAGGTAGGACGGAACGAGTTCCTCAAAGCTTTTCTTCTTCTCCTTCTCTTCCATTGCAAATTCTTGAGCTTTATTGCTGAACTTAACGGTTTCTTCGAAAGATGGCGGGGCGAGTGAAACCTGAGAATAGTTCGGAAGTTGCTCCAGTTGGGAAGTGCCGTCGCGTGTAAGAGGAGTATCCATGGAAACTTCTTCAACAATCCTCATCTGCAAACCTTCCACGTCGTATTCCACCAGAAATTCCCCTTCTTTTAGTTCGTAGGTAGTGACATTACGGACTTCCAGCTCTGTCCAGACATCCTGCATGGTATCAAAGAAAGGTTCATCTTCGTCATCAGGGGAAGGGGTCAATGCCGGTGGTGCTTCTGCGACGGGTGAAGGGTCCTCAGGCGCAAGGAATGGTTTACCGTGTAAAAATTCTTCTTCCATGGCTCGCCCCTCCATAAAATCTAAGTGCACCTTCTTATCGGCTCATGTCTCGTTTGGTAGATCCTCCACTTTTCTCACATGTTCTCGCTGGTTCTCCGGTGGTCATTGTTCTTTCAGAGTGGGTGCAGGTCTTGGTGACAGCTCTCTTTCACTGTGTCTCTTCTTGGGTTTAGGAATAGGGGAGATGGGTCATCAAGGAAGAGTTTCGCTAGGGAGAGTTGGTCTGGTGATCATAGGTGAGGGTAGCTTCACTTGTGGGGCAAGCAGCAAAGGAGCAGGAGCGGTGGTGGGTTCTGGTGTGAGAAGCGATTTGTTTTTTTGAGAGGTCGACGGGGCGGAGGTGGCCATTGGTTGCATCGTTGTCGATCGTGGGAGTTTCAAATTCTTCCACTTTGGAGTAGAATGGTTGAATAAAAGAGGAAGTTTTGCCTTCTTTCTATCAGTGTCAACATCTATCTCAATAAGATCCAACTTCTTAGTGCGTGATAATGTCACTGTTTCAGCGGTCCAGTCGATGACTGGGTTCATGGCACACAGCCAAGGGATGCCAAGAAGAATCTGGTCCCTTCATCTGAGACAGGTAATATTGAACTTCCCATACATCGTTCATTTGTCTATCTTGATGACGAGTAGGCAGTAATGCATAATCGGGCCCCCTTTTACATAGGAGCCATCAGCAGTAGTAACCTTGAACAGTTTACTAAGCCTTCTTCATGAGATGTTGTGGAGCTTCACGAATTCTTCGGAGATAAAAGTTCCAGCAGCTCCGGAATCAATGACAGCAGTGGTTTTGACAGATTTCGGACAAGTGCGTGAGATAAGGGTAATGGGAACATGAAGTTCCTTTCGTTCACCTACAGTGCATACAAGTTGTAGTAGTACAGATGGAGAAACATATGTTGATTTATTTCTCCAAATTAAAAATCCTGAGTCAACCGCCTGACGGTTTCTTCATCATCACTTTTGACTTCTTCAATCTTCGACCCAGACCCTGAAGCTTCAGTTTCGGTCTGGCGTACAGGAGTGGAATGCTCCTTCTTCTTTGGGCAACTATTCGCACGGTGCCCAGGCTGCTTGCAATTAAAGCATTTGCCCTTCTTCATAAGATTGACCTTCTCAGCATGAGTAAGGCGATCAACTTCCATGGCATTCGGATCGTGGGAGGAGGAGTAACGAGTGCTTCCATACTTCTGAGACTTCTTTAGTGGAGCGGAGTGGTTTTGAATCGATTGGAGACAGTGATAAGAGTTATCAATGTTGACGCAGGTAGAGATAACTTCGTCAAGGGTATCCATGACATCTCCGGTGTTGAAGAGGCGAGTAAGGATTCCCATGTTAAGACCGTCTTGGAAAAACTGGATCTTAGTTAATTCGTCGGTGATTCCCGCTTGAGTCATAAGGAGGGTGAAGTCGGCGGCATAGGTTTGGAGATCTTTGTTACCCTGTTTCAGATCACGTAATTTGGTAATCACCGATCTAGCTGGGTCAAGGGGTGCGAACACTTTATTAAAGCTTTTTAGGAAGTCGTTGAGTTTGCTGTATACGTGGGGTGATTTCGAATGGGCTTCTTCGAGGAAATGTTCCTTCCATAGGCGAGCGTTTCCCTTTTCCATAAAGGAGCAGATAAAGATGATCTTCTGCTGATCAGTGGTGTACAACTTCTCATTGATATCCATATATGCATGGCATGATAAGAGGAAGGACTTTGATGTGGTTCTTTCGCCATCAAAGATGGTAGGCATACCAATCTTGAATTCACGTTCTTTCGTCGACATTCTGGGCAGATAGCAATGTCAAACAGGAGTGTAATCCTTCTTGCCTAAACGCGCTGTCTTGCTGTCCGCTAGGGCTTTTCTTGATCAGACTGATCAAGTCAGTGGATGGGGGCCGAAGACTAGATAGTCGATGGTTTCGATAAAGATTCTAATCTTTTGTTACGAACTGGGATAGTTCTGAACATGACTGCCTCAAACAAGAGGTATCAGGAGTTGTGGGTTTGTAGTACTAGCCGGACAAAGGCCTAGCACAGTTCAAGGTAGATGACGAAGACAGATTAGTTCAAGAGAGAACTAGACTGGCTGAGTCGAATACGTTCTACAATGACGAGGTTAGTTCCGAGTATAGGTACATGGAACTAGCTGAGTCGAGGTGCATGAATTCATTTAGACTAAGACTTAGGTGTGCTAAGCTTAGATACGATTTCAAATGGCTAAGGATTGGGGGTCCTTAGTGAAGAGAAATCCAGGTAAAACCCAGTAAGATTAGAATGAATAAATACAGTATATCTATGAGCGGTTATATACTCAAGTAACAAAGGACTTTAGGGTGGGCTCGCCAGATATAAGCGGGCTATGTAACCAAAGGAGGAAGGTAGCTAGAGTACAATGTGTTGAACGTATGATGTCATGAAAGGTTAGAATGAGTCACGTGTGAATGTATGGTCAAGTGACTGTGGGCGAAAGTAATATACAAGGGAGTGATGAGATAAGCGTAAAGAAAAGAAAGCGTAAGAGAGAACAAAAGAAATAGAGGGGTATACAACGATTGTAACAAGTGCCTACAATTATCTATCCTATCATGATATAAATATATTCTACTCCCTTGTAGGTGCTGCTCAGGATTCTCGCTCTCCTAGTCCAACTGACAAAGACCTGCTTGACAAAGCCATCACAAACCTGGTAGACTTTGATATGGACGGTGTAGTGACCATATTGCCACTAGGCTCATGTCCTAGCTATTCTACACATGTCTCCAATCATAGCCAAGGGAACCAAATGTCAAGCAGCACTCATACCGACCATCCAAACTGCGTCATCCAACCATGTCCATCCTATGTCCATCTAGCCCCATTTGGTACGTATTATTTAGTAACTGTCAAAACTGATCCCACGGCAAGCGCTATTACATGTACGCCTCATGCTGCAGTACCCAGCAGCATAATTACATATTCAGTCTATTTGCCTCGTGTGCTCGCTACTATACTCACCTATCCATCCCAGTTGCTCATGCACTATGTTAAAAAGGCTCTCAGATATTTTTTGTACTTCACTTCCTCTGTCTGTGGTAGCCGTAGAAGTTACTCGTAGTACTAATCCTTTGTTTCATGCAATTCTATCTTTGTTTTTGCCTTAACTTTCGACCTATCAGCACTTAGTACCACTATAAGTTGCCATGGGATACTACGAGCCAAGCTCTTGTTCTTGGATCTTTGATTTCATTCACAGAGTCTTGGACCACTACTGGTGACTCTTACATTGCCGCTGTTTTTGATCGTTGCCACGGACTAGCGCTTGCCTTCGGCAGTTACCACTGTCGCTGTTTTGGTATCACTAACAAACACTCTTACCATTGCATTTTCGCTCTTGGATTATCTTCTTCTGCCATAGTACCACTGATGGCGGCAACCTTCAGAGTAGTTTCTTGCCTCTATCATCTAGTCTTACTGCATTCCCTTGCTAACTAACTAAAGGAAATTGCTTCTATTGCAGTCCTCTTGGGTCGAACTATATACTTGCACCTTCAGTAGGACAAATAGTTGTGTCCATCTATAGGCCAGCTGTTATTTCCTTGTTTCAATTGGAGCCCACCACAAGGGGACCAAAGAAGCACTAACCCTGGAGCAACCAGGCTGCATACTCAGAAGCCACACCAAGCTAGCACAACTCGCAGCACTGCTTGAAACACCACCAGAAGTGCAACCAGAAGTACTGCCAGAACTAGAAATTGCGGAATCTAGTCAACACACTAGCACTGATGAAGCCACTGTTCACCAACATCTTACTGGTGATGACCCGCTAACCGATCATGAAGACATGCCAGCAGACAAAGTCCTGCTGGGATCCTTTGAGCCTGAAGAATCCCAAGTACCCTTCATTCTCATCAACACTCCTTCCACGGAATCATCTTTAACGCCATCAGCGCCATCATGCCAACCCTCACCAGACAAAGAGTCCCTCATTCCTCCACAACAGCCTTCCATGCTGTCACCTTGTAAATGCATCACTAACTTACCACCAACTATTCCAGCAATCCATACTTGGGTAGCTGTGGAAGCACACTCTATTTTCACACCAAAGCCTACACTCCCGCAACAAATCATGTCTGCCCCATTCCATATGCCGCTCCGAGGCACGGACACAGCACCTGAGTTTGACAGCATGCCAGCCCGCTTGATACCATTCCTTGAAGACGTAGATGCCATTGCTGATCACGCAATGCTCACGGATGAGCAGCGGATAAAGGCAGTGCTCAGATATGCGCCCATTGAGGAGGCAGAGACTTGAGAAATGCTTGATGAAGCCGCTCTGCCCGATTGGAAAAAGTTCATAGCAGCGGTAACACTCTTGTATCCTGGATGCAAAGGCGATTGCTGCTTTACCCGTACTGACCTCAAAAACCTTTGCACAGAACAAGTCCATGTGCCAATGACCTTACAAGAGGAGCTAGGCCAGTATTACCGCAAGTTCTTCAAAATATCTAGGCACTTGATCATGAAGAAGAAGCTCACTGACCTTGAGCGCGATCGTCTTTTCCTTGATGGATTTCATGCTACTGCCAAGACCGCTATTATGTGGCAGCTTGAGATTAAGCTAACTGATCACCACCTAGATGATCCATATGACATCAAGGAAGTATACAATGCAGCCATGTTCTTGCTACCAAGCACGTTGCCGGCATCAGTGCCTAAATCCAGCCAAGTCAGTTCATCATGGGGCCCTGGACAGCAATCTGCTTTGCAGCCTCTAATACAACCGACTACCCCTGGCGTGGTTATCAAAAAGGAGTATTCTTCATACCGCTGTGTGTTCTGTTGGTCAGAAGAGCATGGAAATAGGGATTGCCAGGTCAAGGAAGTGTACCATAGGGATGGTAAGATTTCACTAAGAGGCCAGTATGTGCTTTTGCCAGACAGCAGCGACCTTCCTCTGGGATGGGGCAGTCTGCAGCAGAAGGTAGACCACTACCACACTAACAAAACTCCTGCCATGGGTGCCAATGCTATGGTACTAGGCAACTTGTACTGCCGTGTAGAGCATGAGCATGACGCCATCCTTGATGTTGACCCCTCCATCTTTCTGCAAATGAGCGCTAGACATAGGAGTGATGCCGAAGCAGACCTTGACCTTTCACTAAGGATTTTGCAGGCTGAGTACGAGACAAATGATACTGATGCTTACGCTACTAGGAAAGCAGATAAGGGAAAGAATGTGCGCTTCGATGGTGTAGAGGTGCCACTGCGACCTCAACCAGGACCATCTTCCAAAGCTGCAGATGCAGTAGAGGAAGCAGTTTCACCGCAGGTCAAAGCCTCAACAATGCCAAATTCAAGTGCTAAGGTATCGAAGCTGGCAACCCCTGCCGCAGGTAGTACCCCATCCTCATCATCAAACCCTACCAAGCCATCAACCAGTACTGCTAACCCTTCTGGCCCCCAATATAGGTACACTTACCCGCTAGAGGACAAGGATGCCAACAAGCGTGTGGTTGATTGTATACTCGACACCAATGTTAACATCCAAATGCAAGACCTGATAGCCATCACACCTGAGATACGGAAGAGCCTGAAGGACACCACGACCACAAAGCACATCAGTGTTAACACCACTATGGTCAATGAGCTGGGAACCTTGCTGCAAACAAAGGAGCAGATGAAGTTTTATGAGCAATTCCGCACAAGAGATGCAGAAGGCCATGTAGTTGCCAAACATTTCATCCCACTGCAGTCTATCATAGCAATAACCAATGGTCATGTCCTCACCTGCATGCTAGATCAAGGAGCAGAATGTCTTGTCATGCCAGCAAGAATCTGGCGCTTGCTAGGTTCTATATTGTTGCAGCCTGACCACAAGATCAGCATGGAGTCTGCTAATACTTCAACTAACCAGATGCTAGGAGTAATCAAGAATCTGCCGCTTGATTTCAGCACCGGGGAAATGCTATTCCAAGTACAAGTGGTTGAGAATGCTAACTTTGAACTCTTGCTAGGGAGACTGTTCTACACGATGACCACATGTTATATGGAAGACACGCCAAGTGGCGAACAAGACCTAATGCTTACCGACCCTAATAACTGCAAAGTTATCTGCATACCAATGAAGCCGTGGGTCAAGTGATGCCAAGGATGTCAGAAATGTCCGTCGACACCCGTCGAACAGAATTTTTGAGTATCAATGAGCCACTGACCCTGCGGGGAGACTCACAGATTCCTATTTCCCCCATCTCTCCTATTTCTCCTGTTTTGAAAGACTCTCTCCTTAATTCCGTATTGCATTCTGCTGACTATACCGAACCGCTTGCCATGCAACCACAGCTCTTAAGGAGTACCATAGCTGATGAGAATTCATCACCATTTTCTTGCCCCCAGTTATCAGCCCATTACCACTACCTAATGTCATTACATTCTGAGATTCACACAGATTCCACTGAAGCATTCCACAGCATATATACCTATGATGAAGCGAAGAAGGCCTATGTCTACAAACCTGTAGGCAAAAAGGTTAATACCATACCAACCACCATGCCACCAGAATACTGCGTTCAGCGAGAGTTACTGCCAGATCCCTTGGCTGGCCTCCTGGAGTTACCACCACAACCCCCTGACCTTACACCAGGAAAGCGATACACCCAAGAATGAGCCAATGAACTTGACCTCGACCCAGCAAAGTGGCTTTGGCTGGAAGAACACGAGCTAGTACAATGGCTTGTTTGCGAACACAAGACCACCTTCGTGTGGGATGTGTCAGAACGAGGCTGCCTTGACAAGAAGTATTTTCCACCATACAAGATACCTACAGTACCCCACACTCTGGGCAGAATGTAGCATCCCTATTCCACCTGCTACATTGGAAAAAGTGGTTAGTATTATCAAGGAGAAAATAGCATCTGGCATGTATGAGCCATCTACTGTGTCTTACTGGTCTAGATGGTTCTGTGTCATCAAGAAAGATGGTACATCACTGCATATAGTTCACGACCTTCAACCACTGAACAGGGTAACTATTAAAGATGCATCAGTTCCTCCTTTTGTCGAACATCTCACTGAATCCTTTGCTGGCTACACCGTGTATGGTATGATGGACTTGTTTTCAGGATATGACCAGCGGTCGCTTCATGTTGACTTGCACGATATGACCACCTTTGGCACTCTGCTAGGACCACATTGGTTAACTATGCTTCCCATGGGGCACACTAATGGCATGCAACTCTTCCAAGGTGACATTTGCTTTGTTCTACAAGACGAGATCCCTATGTATATGTTCCCATTCATTGACGATATCGCCATCAAATTGGTAAAAATGCAGTATCAAAGAGCTGACAGCTCATATGAGACTATTCCAGAAAATGCAGGCATTCGCTGCTTCATCTGGGAACATCTTACTGTGGTTAATCGAGTTTTGCACTGCTTGTGTATGGTTGGACTAACTGTGTCGGCAAAGAAGTTCGTTCTAGCAGCACCTACCCCTAACATCATTGGCCATATGTGTACCTTCGAAGGATGCATACCTGAAGAATCAAAGGTGCAAAAGATCCACGATTGGCCTGAGTGTAGCACCATGACGCATGTGCGGAGCTTCCTCAGTACTTGTGGTGTCTTGCATATTTTCATCAAGGACTTCGCCAAGATAGCACGACTGCTAGTGGTGCTAACCTGTAAGAATGCCATGTTCAAATGGGGTCACGATCAACAGGTAGCTATGCAAGCGCTTAAAGATGCCATCATGCAGTCACCAGCATTGAAACCGCTAGACTACAAATCCAGATGTGAGGTCTTTCTTGCTGTTGACACTTCTTCTATCGCTGTAGGTTTTATCCTCTCACAACTCGGCGAGGACAAAAAGTGCTATCCTAGCCGCTTCAGTTCACTCACACTTACTGAAGTGGAAAGCCGATACTCCCAAGCGAAGCTGGAACTATATGGTTTGTTTCACGCACTACGAGCCATGCGAGTGTATATTTTTGGCGTCACCAACCTTACGGTTGAGGTCGATGCCAAGTACATCAAAGGGATGATCAACAATCCTGACTTGCAGCCTAACACGTCTATCAACCAGTGGATCGCAGGTATACTCCTTTTTCAATTCAAGCTCGTGCATGTACCCACAGATAACCATACTGGTGCTGATGGACTCTCAAGGAGACCTGCTGCTGAGGAGGATCCCACTGAGGAAGACGACTACAAAGATTGGTTAGATTTCATGTACTCATTTAGTATGGAGATCTTGAATGACCGAACTTGCGCTGTCACCAGCCCCTATACTAACCTCACATGTCACCCACACTCATCATCCATACCATGCATGCTAACATGTCCACCCATGCTTCTCGTATGTCTAGGAACCACAACTGCAACCACTGATGAGCACCAGATCCCTCACTCTGAGGCAGTGCTAGTGCAAGATAGTCAATTGCTCAAGGCACAACAATTCCTTACTGACCACAAAAGACCAGCAGGCCTGACCAATGACAAATTTGCTTCATTCGTTGCAATGGTAGCTCATTACTTTGTGATAGGGGAAAGCTTGTTCTGATGGCAGACGCATGGCAAGCATCAACTGGTGGTACTGGTAGTGAAATGGCTTCATATCCTGAAGGAAGCTCACGACAACCTCGGACACAAGGGAGTATTTTCAACATGCACTAGACTTCTTTTACATCTTTGGTGGCCCCATATTACTGACGATATCAAATGGTATAACAGGACTTGTCATGAGTGCCAAATCAGGCAGACTTGCCACTTGCACATCCCACCAACCATACCTATACTGGGCAGTATATTTAGGCATGCGCACATCGATACCATGATGATGCCAAAAGCTGGCGGATTCAACCGTATAGTCCAAGCACGCTGTGCTCTGACCGGTTACCTGGAATGGTGTATGCTACAGAAGGAGAATACCAAGCTCCTTAGTTCATTTATCTTCGAGGAGTTGTTATGCTGGTGGGGACCTATCACTGAAATTGTTACTGACAATGGACCAGTGTTTGTTGCTGCTGTTAATGATCTAGCAGAATGCTATGGGATTCACCCAATATGCATCTCTCTGTACAACTCGCAAGCTAATGGCATTGTTGAGCAACGTCACTACAATGTCCAGGAGGCCATCATGAAAAGTTGCAAGGGGGATGAGTCTCATTGGTACCAAGTAGCACACACCATGTTCTGGGCCAAGCGAGTTACCATCCACCAAGATACTGGACTATTGCCTTATTTCATGGTCCATGGTGTAGAACTGATCTTCCCATTTGATTTAGCTGAAGGTACCTTCCTTGTAGAACTACCCAATCAGGACAAGTTCACCACCACTGACCTGATTGCATATCGCACGTGGCAACTACAGAAATGGCAAGAAGACCTGCAAGACATCAGGGACAAAGTAGTCAAAGCACGGTACCAATTGGTATGAAAGTTTGAGGAGTGCTACCGTGCTTCAATTAAGGATTACGACTTTCAAGCCAGCATGCTAGTCTTTGTTCGTAACTCCAAGATCAAGTACAAGCTGAAGTGAAAGATGAAGCCATGGTATCTCGGGCCGATGATAGTACTATGGCGTACTAAGGGAGGTGCCTACATATTAGCAGAGCTCGATGGCACGATGTCCAAGTTACACTATGCAGCATTTTGCTTGATCCCCTACCTACCATGCAGTAACTCCAGAATCTCAGTCACCAGTATCACCGGTATTGATGAAGAAGCATTGGACGTCTTAGCAGCAGAAGATGATGGAGAGCCAGTAGACAAAGACATCGATTTTGGCATTGATGCTTAACCACCCACCCCTTTCCCTTACTCTCACCCCTCCCATTCACGCAGTCAGAAAAACAAGAAAGATACAAAAACAATACCGCTCAGTACGATAGTCTCAGTTTTACCCCGGGTTTCGACCAGTGTCTCAGTTTCTCTCTTTTGCTTGTCTCAAAGACCATTGTGACAGTCTAGCTGGCACTAGCCTTGCATAGGTCCATTTCCATTATTGTCTAGCCCCTATACCACATAGCGTGACCACCCCTAACCCTAGCGCCATTGATATATACAGTTACCAAGGTTACCACACCCTTGCTGGACTACCGTACCGCAGTACCAAGCCACGTTCAATGAGCTGATATCTATCGAAATGCCCATGCCATGCCAACTAGTTCCATTTGGTGCATAGTATATTTCCATCTACTGCTGCTAATCCCACGGCAAGCCTTATTACATGTAGAATGCGTGCTGCAGCACATGCAGCACTATTACATATTGCTATGGCTAACTCTCACATACTCGCTACTATTCTTGCCTATTGATTCTGTGTACTTACGATGTATGATAAAAGACTGTTGACTTCTCCTCTGTTAGACACTCCACTTCTACCATACAGCGGTAGGAGAAGTCACTTATAATCATTTTTCTTATATCATATCATTCATTAGACAGAGTTCCCGTACCGCTACCACTTTCGCTATATACAAATATATCTTCTTTGGAATCCAAATATCTCTAAGGATCCTTTGACAGTCTTCACTCTCGATGCTTCCCTTACCACTATCTTTGCTAAGCACCGGCATTCATCGGTATCATCAGTTTCATCGTCATCATGCTATTGCTCTTTGCTGTCCCTCGGTGTGACAGTCTAGCTGGCACTAGCCTTGCATGAGTCCATTTCCATTATTTGTCTAGCTCCTATACCGAATAGTGCGACCACCCCTAACCCTAGCACCATCAATATATGCAGTTACCGAGGTTACCGCGCCCTTGCCAGACTACCGTACCGTGGTACCAAGACACATTTCCACGAGCCGATGCCCACCGAATGCCCATGCCATGACCAACTAGTTCCATTTGGTGCGTAGTACATTCCCATTTACCACTGCTGATCCCATGGCAAGCTTTATTACATGTAGAATGCATGCTGCAGCACATGCAGCACTATTACATATTGCTAGGGCTAAGTCTTGCATGCTCGCTACTACTCTCACCTATCGATTCCACGTACTTATGATGTATGATAAAAAGACTGATGACTTCTCCTCTGTTCGATACTCCCCTTCTGCCATACAGCAGTAGGAATAGTCACTTACAATCATTTTTATATCATATCATTCATTAGATGGGATTCCCATACTGCTACCACTATCGCTATATGCAAATATATTTTCTTTGAATTCCAAATATCTTTGAAGGATCCTTTTACGCTCCTCACTCCCAATGCTTCCCTTACTGCTACCTTCGCTAAGCACCGGTATCATTGGTTTCATCACTATCACACTATCACTCTTCGCTGACCCCCGGCATACCATGCTATCACAGGTAACGGCATATGCTTTCACTACACTTGTCATTAGTGGCCCTCATGGCATCATCGGTATCACCAGTATTAACAGTATCTACCTTTCACGTGGCGCTTAGTGTCGGCATCCATGGAAAACGCAGCACTATCAGCAGCAATGCTACTGTTAGCACCGGGAACACTTTATAGGAGCATCACACATCATATAGCAGTGCTTGACGAAGTATATTCACTTGTAACCCCTCAGGTCGAACGTTCTTGCACTACAAGGATAGCAGCTAGGCAAGCACTCGACATATACTAGTCTAGGCGGTAGTTCGCTATCAGCCTAGCTAGATTGTAGTCTTTACATCAGCATACCGCACTATCACAGTTATTGGCATACGTTATCACTGCACTCATCATAAGCACTCCTCTCGGTATCATTGGTATCATTGGTATCACCGGCACTACCAGTATCTATCTTTCACATGGCACTTAACATTGGTATCCATGGAATCTGTAGCGCTATCAGTGGCAACACTACTGCTAGCTTTGGCATCACTCTATAGGAGTATCACATGTCTTATAGCAGCATTTGATGAAGTATATTCACCTGCAACCTCTCGGGTCGAACGTTCTTGCCTCGCAAGTATAGCAGCTAGGTAGACTTTGACATATACTAGCCTAGGTGGTAGTTCGCTATCATACTAGCTAGATTGTAGTCTTTACACTGTCATCTCACTTACCTATGATATGTGCCTAACGGCGTACAGACTCTGTAGCAGAACCTAGATTGCACCAAATTGACTCCGATACCATGCACCATTAAGTACTGTACAAATTCTCTTTCTAACGCATAGGCAGTGCACCACGCCCTTTGGATAGGACAAGGGTTACTGCGTTGGGAACAACCAACAGCATCATGGAGGAATAGATGACAATAGCACAATGAAGAAGACAAGATGAGCAGCACCTTGCACATTGGCTGCTGTGACAGTCAAACCATGGCTGACCGCCAAACAACTCATCTTACCACTCATATCACATCCCGAGGCACCTAATAGCGAACCCGACACAACCTGCGCACCCGATACCGAAGCCGATGACTATACTTGCAGACCCGACGCATACCTGATATCTTGTCCCCCATATGTCCAGTCCAGTCTTATCTAGCCCCACTGGTGCGTAGTTATTCATATTTCCTTTACTGAACAAGTGCACGCAGCGTTATTATGTGTATTCCCACAAAGCCATAGTACCTCATGGCCTATTACATAGAACATTGGACCCGATAGCTCACTACTAGATTCACCTATATCACTCTGGACATTCACATAGATAGTTAAATAGCACTAGTAGAGCTGTAATCCGCACCCAATGTTCATGCAGTAGTAGAGGGGTACATCCCCAAAGCTTAGGGTCACTGTCTCTACCTTTATCTATGTCCTCTCTGAAATTACAAAAAGCTTTACCATCCAAAACGATTGTCACCCCTTTTTCTATACTGTCACTTCTAATTCATGCGCAACCCGGCGATTCTCTGCCTATACTAGTCATACCTGTAGCGGCCGACCCTTGGACCCGATATTCCTGTGCATCGGTCATTGCATTTTGCCCTTGGGCTTGCTATTTTACCTTTGGACTAGTGATCTCTCTGTATTTACTGACTATTAAACTTACACCAGATTGAGATCCCTATGGGTTGAACACTGTCCTCTAGGCTATAGCAGCTAGGTAGTACTGACCCAATTTTCTCTGCCATCTAGCAGAGTTGTTGTTGTTTCACGACATTCCTTATTTTAGTTTTTTCCTTCTCTTTTAAGCGCTCACCGAACCTTACCATACTCAGGCATCAAATGGACTATGATTGGTACTAGGATATGGACATGGGGACACTACGACGAAATGGACTTACAGATGCCCTTCCCTTCCAGTGTGCTCCAAGCAGCTGCAGATGAAATGGATGCTGATCGCTTGCTCACACATGAGCGCCTCCATCTGCAAAAAGCAAGCCTCTAGATGTTCTAACTCAGCCCGCATATGGAGCTGCATGCCTGTACCTCTGCCAAGAGCATCCTCCATGTATCGCCTAACCTCCTCATCAGCACTCTCCCCATCCTCAGACGACTCAGAATCTTGCTCCACCCTACTCATTACCTTAGCTGAGTGAGGAGGGGAAACCAGCATAGGCTCGGCATCAGTAATGTCAGCTAGCACATCTAGCATCCAACCATGCCGCTCTTAGAAGTCTCGGTGGTATCAGTAGTCAATGGCACCATCGCCATGGCAGGCGCCTTAGAATGGCGACCTATCAAACAAGGTTAGGGACACACCATAACAGTGAAAGCAACCAACATACCAGTATTGAGCAAGCATTTCTGCTTAATCTTCTGGCAAGCAATGCACACCTTACCAGGCTCTCCAGCGCAAGGCAAACCCTTCCTAGTGCAAGTAGCACACTTGACCGCATGAAGCGAACCCAGAGGTTGCATTGTCAAAATGACAGCACCCTTCATGCTAATCGAATGACCCCCTCCCTCAATGCCTTCCATCGGCACATCCTTTGCACTTGCCTTACCGCTGTGACAGTCTAGCTGGTGCTAGCCTTGCATGAGTCCATTTCCATTATTTTCTAGCTCCTATACCTAATAGCATGACCACCCCTAACCCTAGCGCCATTGATATATACAGTTACCAAGGTTACCGCGCCCTTGCCAGACTACCATACCACAGTACCAAGACACATTTCCACGAACCGATGCCCATCAAATGCCCATGCCATGACCAACTAGTTCCATTTGGTGCGTAGTACATTCCCATTTACCGCTGCTGATCCCATGGCAAGCTTTATTACATGTAGAACGTGTGCTGCAGCACATGCAGCACTATTACATATTGCTAGGGCTAAGTCTCACATACTCGCTACTACTCTCGCCTATCGATTCTGCATACTTACGATGTATGATAAAAAGACTGATGACTTCTCCTCCGTTCGACACTCCCCTTCTACTGTACAGCAGTAGGAGTAGTCACTTGCAATCATTTTTATATCATATCATTCATTAGATGGGATTCCCATACTGCTACTGCTCTCGCTATATGCAATTATATTTTCTTTGAAATCCAAATATCTTTGAAGGATCCTTTGACGTTCCTTGCTCTCAACACTTCCCTTACCGCTATCTTTGCTAAGCACTGGCATTCATCAGTATCATCGGTTTCATCGCTATCACAGATATCGGCATATGCTATCACCATGCTTGTCATTAGCGACCCTCACGGCATCATCAGTATCACCAGTACTATTGGTATCTACCTTTTGTGTGGTGCTTAACGTCAGCATCCACGGAAAATGCAGTGCTATCAGCGGCAACACTACTGCTAGCATTGGGATCACTCTATAGGAGCATCACACGACTTATAGCAGTGCTTGATGAAGTATATTCACCTGTAACCCCTCGGGTTGAACATTCTTACACTGCAAGAATAGCAGCTAGGCAAGCACTCGACATATACTAGCTTAGGTGGTAGTTCGCTATCAGCCTAGCTAGATTGTAGTCTTTACACTGCCATCCACCATCCCAGCTACAGCCGCAGTGCCACCGGTATCACTCTGCTTAGCAAGTGTAGCCTGTCGAACTTGTATGGCAAAGCATGCATATGCCTTCTGCCCAGCGGCACCCACTGCAACCTGTATTTGCGGTGTCACCAATGATAGCCTATGATCGCAACCCTGCCAGTGACATTTGGCCAATGTGGCCTGCAAAAGCATCAGTGCTATAAGCAGGAAGAAGAAGGAAGTTTCCTACCATCACATGAGCCCACTCCTCCATCCACGCCTTCTTATTCTCCAATGACTCATCACTATCCGCTGGTATGCGCTTAGCCAGTGCATCCACAGTCTCACACACCTCATGAAACTGATCAAACACGCTCACAGCCTCGGGCAGAATCCCAACATTGAAATCGAAGGTAGACATGTCTGAGTAAAGGATAAGGGATAAGGACTTGCCGAGACCAGCGGCCATCTTATAAGCCTCAGTAAATTAATACCTCGCTGCACCATGCATTTTCATTACCCCCACTACCAATGCTCGCTCTCCATAAATGCCACTGTTCAGTACCCATGTCAGCTCTCTTCGCATGTGGCATCTCTGACTGGGGATGGTCAGCATTCAAAGTACCCAGGGGATGTAGCAACCATATTGCCACTAGGCTTGTGTCCTAGCTATTCTACACACATCTCAGATCATAGCCAAGGGAACCGAACGTCAAGTGGCACTCATACCGACCATCCAAACTGTGTCATCCAACCATGTCCATCCTATGTCCATCTAGCCCCATTTGGTGCATATTATTTAGTAACTGTCAAAACTGATCCCATGGCAAGCGCTATTACATGTACTGTTACAATCGCTGTATGCCCCTACTCATTTCTTTCTTGCTTATGTCACTATTACCTTATCGGTTGTACTCTTACACAGTCATGTGACCTCACACTTCTCCCACAGTCACTTAACTGTACGTTTGCACTTCGTTCTATTCTATTCTGTAATGTTCTACTTGATGTCATCATTCTATCGTGTTCTGTTGACTCATACCTTCCATGACGCTCCATCGTGCTCCATTGACTCACGTTGTTGTATACCAAACACGGTTGACTACCATGTTCATCTATTCCAGACCTGCCCTAAAGTCCCTATGTACTTTAGTATTTAAAGGCCTTCCTGTACTTGTAGATTCCTTACTTGAATCTTACTGGGTTTTACCTGGAACATCCTTCGCTAGAGCTTCTCAACTCTAGTCGTCATTGAAGTCATCTTTCTAAGTCTTAGCACTCCTAAGTCTTAGCTGAACACGATTATATTCGACTCAGCTAGTTCCGTGTAACACTACACGTAACTATCTTCGTCGTCTGAAAGCATAGTACTCTTTTGTACTTCAACGCTTACTCCATTACGACTGCTGCTCTCTTTTGAGCCATCGCCAATGAGACCTATCCCAGTCGTAACATGTACACCTCATGCCGCAGTACCCAGCAGCATAATTACATATTCAGTCTATTTGCCTCGCACGCTTGCTACTATACTCGCCTATCCATCCTGGTCACTCATGCACTATGTTAAAAAGGCTCTCAGATATTTTTCATACTTCACTTCCTCTGTCTGTGGTAGCCGTAGAAGTCACTCATAGTACTAATCCTTTGTTTTGTGCAATTCTATCTTTGTTTTTGCCTTAACTTTCGACCTATCAGCACTTAGTACCACTATAAGTTGCCATGGGATACTACAAGCCAAGCTCTTGTTCTTAGATCTTTGATTTCATTCATGGAGTCTTGGACCGCTACTGGTGACTCTTACTGTTGCCGCTGTTTTTGATCGTTGCCGCAGAGTAGTGCTCGCCTTCGGCAGTTACCACTGTCACTGTTTCGGTATCGCTAACAAGCACTCTTACTGTTGCATTTTCACTCTTGGATTATCTTGTTCTGCCGTAGTACTACTGACAGCAGCAACCTTTGGAGTAGTTTCTTGCCTCTATCATCTAGTCTTACTGCATTCCCTCACTAACTAACTAAAGGAAATTGCTTCTATTGCAGTTCTCTTGGGTCAAACTATATACTTGCACCTTCAGTAGGATAAATAGTTGTGTGCATCTATAGGCCAGCTGTTATTTCCTTGTTTCAATGGTGAACAGGCCAAAACCCCTGTGGACAACAACAAAACTAACAGGTCCAACACACTGAAGTTTGAATGGGTCCTAGGCAAGCGTCCTTGTGGATCATCTGGCAGCAATGACAAATCCAATGGGCATCAAGGGGCTAGAAAGAGGACTAGATGCACAGGTATCGACTAATGTTGCCTCACATGTACAGGCTATGCTGGGCCTTCGAGGGGCTAGAAAGTGGACTGATATTGACTGTTGTTGCCTTGCATGTACATCAACTTGCAAATAAATGATGTTTTCATTCTTTATTATTGATCCTCCTGCTCCTCTTGATCATCCTCTTCAACCTCAACTCCCATTAACATGACGTCAAGTCCAGTTTTCTTGACCATAAAATACCTATCTTCCATAACACCAGATGGCAAAGTGGGATGATGGAGAATCATTGCAACAACAGTGGTGATCATTCTGACATCAATAAGTTGAAGTCCTTCATCACCACCATGAGTACATGACCACACAGTTCTATGCAACAAATCAAGGAGCTGCTAGTCTGGGCATGAATAGACAGATATGATAGCAACATTTGCCCATGTGAGTTTGGGTATCTCATCATCTTTGTCATCCTCATTGTTGTCCTCATTGTCATTGTCATCCTCATTGGCAACAGCTTCAACAGCTAACTGCGTGAAGTACAAGACTTCAGCAAATTCATCAACATTGTTGTGATGGAACTATGAGTGCAGTAAGTTCATGTGACTGCAAATCAATCTATGACAAATTTACCTTGACATTGCATGAAATTCATATAAACTCAGCAGATAATTCAGTTTCTTTCCATGCTGAATGAGCAATCTGACCATGTGGGAGGCAGAGTCATGACCAGCGTCTGATTGGAGGTGCAGGATGCCCAAGGAAATTCAAGATGAGGGTGGCTTGAGCAGCGGGCATACATCTAGGTTTCCAGTTGTGTGCTCGCAGGAGTACATAACCATTGCCAACATCAAAAGATCCTTGGGGATGCAGGGCATCACTAGTTTGAAATTGTGTGAGCATAGCCTTCAGAGGATTGACTTGACACCTCATTACACATATCTCTGTAAAGTTGGACATTGTGTTAGAGGGTTGACACAAGTCAAATTCAATGTCACCAATAGTTTGCTTGAGAGTCCATTGAGATGAACAACAAGGGGCACCAACACGAGTCCCCTCCACAGCTAAATGGTTTGCAAGATGAACACATGGATGAACAAAGTGAATTTGGTCGACACAGCACTGATAGTATATTCTCTCAAATTCCTCCTCCCACTTGGAAAAGCAAATACAAGCTTCTAGCATCTCCGCAGTTGTGATGCAATACTGGCTCATGATGCAAAGGCCTCGTACAAACTTGCAGTAGTGTTGGAAGTACTTGAGAGGAAGGATACCATAGAGGAGTCCAGGGCCAATACTGAAGAGCCAAGTGATGAACTCATGTGCTTTGTAGAATGAGTGCATTTTCTCAGCAGGATTTCGAGGGGGGACATCAAAAGAACCAGGGAGGTGAGTGTGGGTAGCTGTGACAGCTTTTCTGTGAGCTTCCCATGTATCACGAACAAGAAAGCCCAGTCCCAATCTGCAACAGAATCTGTAACAGCATGACAGTCTGCAACACCACACCAAAGATCCATAAAAAGCGATGCCATGTTAGCACCCGAAAAATGCATTATCTCAGAGGAAAAACACTCTGGTACACCAAGAATATGGTCAACATCTAGTCCAAGGAGAATGCTGGGTCCCACAATTCCAGTCATTAAGCAGTTCCATTTGTACTGTGTTTGATTTTGAGACACCATGAGGGTGTGCAGGTTCCTGACATACAGTGCAGAGGTACCACCAGTAAGGCCACGAACATTGATGTCTTCATGTGTGCAGCTGACAACAGTATAATTGTCTGGTTTCAGTAAGACAGGGTAATATTGAGAAGTGTGTGGCTTTCAGTGCCCTTGTAGACCACAGTACATGTGGCAACCATTTTTGCCTGTGTGTCCAACAAGGCTACTCATGCAGATGAGGCCTGGTCCATCCATGAGGGCTAGAAAAAGGAATGGATGGGATATGAACACTACATCACGCCAAGCATCCCAAATAGACAGACCCTCCCTCTGAATTGCAGCAAGGTGGTGAAAACCTGGGTATAAGAACAACTGAATGTATTTCGGGCTTATTTGGACCAGGGATAACACCTCCTGGAAGCACATGTTGTTTTTTGTAGCAGTGGTTGGGGGAGTGATCAACAATAATCCATATGTAAACCCAACAGTGTTACAATTGTACGTGCCCCCTATACATTTTCTCTCTGATTACATCATCATTACCTTGTATAACACTTTCGCCCATGGTCACTTGACTGTACGTTCATACTTGACTCGGTTTGACTCCTTTGTTCTATCAAGTTCTCTAACATTCTATGCCACGTATATCATTTCCTTATCCTGATCTCGTACCTGTTTGATACTTGACAAACCTGCCCTAAAGTACTTCTATACTTTAGTATATAAGGACTCATTACTACGCTGTATTTCTTTACTTTAATCTTACTGGGTTTTACCTGGAATATCCTTCGCTTAGAGCCTCCAACTCTAAGTCGTCTTGAACATCGTCTTCTAAGTCTTAGCACTCCTAAGGTCTTAGTCTGAACACGATCTGTTGTATTCGACTCAGCCAGTCTAGTCCTGTCACCAGTGCTATACTGTCTTCGTCATCTATTGAAGCATAGTACTCTTTTGTACTTCGACGCTGATACCGTACGACCATCACTCTCTTTTGAGTAGTCGTATTGCGACCTATCCCAGTCGTAACAAACAGTCTGACATTTTGCTTTCGAATAGTTGAGTGCTGTTGATGGAGATCATAAGTATCATGTCTTCTGGTTTGATTCTACCTTGCCTGACAGTGTCAAGGTATGCACTCCCAGTGAGAATGTCCTCATAAGCATCAATATAACCCTCATTCTGTCTAATCTCCTCAAAAATTTGCTGTGTCCTCTCGTTTCTATAGCTCATATGTTGCGCACTGCCTCATTCGCACCACAATGCCTGAAGCTGGGGCCCAATTGGAATAGTTTGAAAAACAGCATGAGGGACTTTCTTGTGTCCATGGCTGCATTGTGACAGCCTAGCTGGCTCTAGCCTTGCATAAGTCCATTTCCATTATTGTCTAGCCCCTATACCGCATAGCACGACCACCCCTAACCCTAACACTATTGATATATACAGTTACCAAGGTTACCGCACTCTTGCTGGACTACCATACCGCAGCACTGAGACACATTCCATGAGCCAATGCCCATTGAATGCCCATGCCATGCCAACTAGTTCCATTTGGTGCGTAGTACATTCCCATCTACCACTGCTAATCCCATGGCAAGCCTTATTACATGTAGAACACATGCCACAGCACATACAGCACCATTACATATTGCTACAGCTAAGTCTCGCATACTCGCTACTATTCTTGCCTGTCATATTCCATACATCCGATCTCAGATCCGATCAGATCCAATCCAATCTGATCGATCCTGCTTCTATCCAGACCACAGATCCGATCTGGATCACCCATCCAAGTGCCCCAGCTTCTTGTGTTCTAAGTCCACTGTGCATACTTGCTTCTATCCCCTTTCAGTGATCTACCTGTACCGGTGTCCTGGCTGTGTATATTCCTGTCCTGCTTACTGATCTGTTACCTGTGCTTCATATCCGACTCACGTTTGCTGATCTGCTGCGCATAGACTTCCATTATACTTTGTGCATAGCCCTCTGGTTCCGGACTCACTGATTATCTGTACTATCTACCTACAGTATATAAACTACATGTCCGGTAGTCTATATCCGTTAGTTTCTAGTATGGATCTCATCCGCTACTAGCCTTATACCTTGAATCCATCTGTACACTCCAGATACCCTCTGGATGTACTCTTTCCATCCATACATTTCAGATATAACTCGGACGTGCCATATCTGATACCTTTGGACCTTCGGATCTGCTATGCAAGCACATCTGGATCCTCGGACAAAGATTACTCCTCTGAAATAAAGGGTAGTACTCAGGAAAGGGGCACAGTGCACAAACTGAGGCCAAAGCCCTTCGGATCTCTCACCTATTGAGTACAGTCTTAACATTGCCTATCGATTCCGCATACTTATGATGTATGATAAAAGACTGCTGACTTCTCCTCCATTTGACACCCCCCTTCTACCATACAGTGGTAGGAGAAGTCACTTACAATCATTTTTTTTATATCATATCACTCACTAGATGGGATTCCTGTACTGCTACCGCTTTCGCTATACAGAAATATATCTTCTTTGAAATCCAAATATCTCTAAGAATCCTTTGACAGTCTTCGCTCTCAATGCTTTCCTTACTGCTATCTTCACTATCCATCAGTATCATCAGTATCATCATCATCACACTACCGCTCTTCGCTGTCCCTCGGCATACAGTGCTATCACAGTTATTGGTACATGCAATCATAGCACTTGTCATTAGTGCTCCTCATGGTATCATTGGTAACACTGGCATCATTGGTACCTACCTTTCACAAGACACTTAATGTCAGCATCCACGGAACCTGTAGTGCTATCAGCAGCAATGCTACTGCTAGCATTGGCATCATTTTATAGGAGTATCACACATCTTATATCAGTGTTTGATGAAGTATACTCACCAGCAACCCCTTGGGTCAAACATTCTTGCCTCGCAAGTATAGCAGCTAGGTAGACTTCGACATATACTAGCATAGGTGGTAGTCTGCTATCATACTAGCTAGATTGTAGTCTTTACAGTGTGCCAGTTTTTTCTGGTCATAACGCAGTTTGCCACACATGGGACACATTTCTAGACCTGCATAAGGGCTGACAAAAGCTACACAAGAGTTGATGCATTGGTGGTTGACAATGGAGGAGATACCCATAAGCTCATGAATAAGCTTCTTCACTCGGTATAGACTAGGAACCTCTGAGTCAGGGTAGCACTTTTGAACAGTGTTTTGAATATTGTCATATGCCACTTCAGACGAGTGTTGGAGGGCTAAGAATAATGATATTGCAAGTTCTTCACACAGGTTGTCTATCTGACACAGGAACCTAGGTGGATTCTGCAAGCATAGGAGATCCTCTCCTTTCAAACCAACCCCATCATCAAGTGTTGCACTCTGTAGTGAGCATATGAAGGACATGTCACGTTGGAGGTTGGGAAGCCACGCAGATTGAAAGAGGTCATCGACATCAAGATCTTTGAGGGGATTATGCCAAGGAATTTCCTCAGCATCAACATCAACATCTGGCAGGGGTGAACATTGGTGAACATCTTGCAGAGGGTCCTGCCATGGATTTTCGAGCTCATTCTGAGGATCATGATCTAAGGGAACATGGAGGGGAGCATCGGGAGGTTCATACACAGGCTCATGCACAGTATCAATAGCATAGTCGACAATATCATCATCATCAGCTAATGGAGGCTCATCTAAAGATTGAATCATTGTCGATCAGTGATTTGAACTTTGAGAGTGAATATTCTTACCATAGTCCTCAATGTCTGCTTCATGGGCACATTTCTGAGGTCGTTCCTCATCAGAATCATTGTCCCACATTGACGAGGGACCTGCAGGCCCAGCACTAGTTGTTCTGAACATGTCTGACAGACCTGCTGCTCGAATTGCAGCCTTTTCTTCCTCATTTGGTGTTACAATCGTCATACTCCCCTATTCATTTCTCTTTCTTACTTACACTTCCTTTCTTTCTTGCTTATCTTATCATTCCCTTGTATATCACTTTTGCCCACAGTCACTTGACCATACGTTCATACATGACTCATCCTGACTTGGTTCCGCCTACAACTCATTCTGACTCCTTATGACATCATACATTCAACACGTTGTACCTTAGTTGCCTTCCTTCTTTGGTTACGCAGCCCGCTTATATCTAACGAGCCTGCCCTAAAGTTCTCTTTTACTTTAGTATATAAACACTTGTAGATATACTGTATTTCCTCATTCTAATCTTACTGGGTTTTACCTGGAATTCCTTCGCTAAGGACCCCCAATCCTTAGTCATCTTGAATTGTATCTAAGCTTAGCACACCTAAGCCTTAGTCTAAAGTGAACCCTTGCCTCGACTCAGCTAGTTCCATGTAACTCAACGTGGACCTATCTTCGTCATTGCTGAATGTATTCAACTCAGCCAGTCTAGTCCTCTCAGGCACTCGACTGTCTTCATTGTTTATCTTGATCCTGCACTAGGCCTTCATCTGGCTAGTGTAACAAACCCACGACTCTAGAAGCCTCTTGTTTGCGGCAGTTGTGTTCAGAACTACCCCAGTTCATAACATTTGGAGCATGCTGTAGGTGGCAGAACCATGTAGCACAAGAACCAAGCTTTGTCTGAACACCATGACAGTAGTATTGGCAGTTGCACCAATGTTCTTGAGGCTCTGGCATGCTTGATGTGGCTTAAAAATACATCAGAGTACAACAGGACAAGTGCCAAGGAAGAAATGTAGATGGATGGGCAAGCCCCACTGTGCATGTTAACCCCAGATCAGCCTACAAAAGGCTTCTCCAAGCATGCACAGCCTGCCGAGTCACTTCACCTACAGAAGGCTTAGCAACTCGGGAAGATGTTGAATGGCCCATGGGAGGACGGGGGGGAGAATACAATAATGATTACTTACATCTAGAGCTTTGAGCCAATAGTGTTAGTTATGTGAGCTTATACACAGTTGATCGAGATCAATCGTGCACGAGCAGCATGAGTGCGTGAGCAGTGTGTTCAACGACGTTGAACATTTGATTATGCGATCAAGTTTTGATGACACGTGTTTACATTTATTGATGTGCATAGTTAACACAATAGGGACGTTCAAAGTTGAGCGCCCACACCCAACGCCTACGCCCATGACCCCTTCGCCCACGGGACGTCACCTAAAATGTAGTTTGCATAATTAGATAATACGAACATAAATCTAAAAATTAACAATTAGCTGTCACCTTGTACTCACTGTCACATCAATCAGATCTGCGCATATGGCAAAGAAAAAGGATAGCGGCGTCACAATTCCGGAGATCGTTTGGACCGATGACTTAGTCTGGCAGCTATTGGCACAGATTGAGTTATCAGAGAACAGAGTCGTGCTTCTAGGCAAGCAGAAGAAGGGTGAGGTGAGTGAGTTAAAGTTGTTATATGATACAAGATATGATGTTTCTGTGCCAGAACACGTCAGGTGATAGCAAAGTGACTGTATATCAGCGCATGGCAGCTTCTGTTTTCCCATAATTACACAGCCAGAATGCTGTTGCAATGGGGGACCAAGTCAAATGAAAGTATGAGTAGTGAGTGTTGTGCTTCTCTCATTATTTTCTACCTTACAAGTCCATCATGCAGCTTAATGAAAAAATACAAGGTGCATGCTCAACGTCTCCGGACAACTGGTGAAGGTGTCCAGTCCAATGCAAATGGCAACATCTCTGACAACGAATTTTTCGAATGCTATGTCCCTGCTGATGGACCTAATACGACCACAACTCCAAGGGCACAGTGTATTTGGGGTATGTTACTTATGTTTCTCAGAATAATTCTAACATTATGCAGATGAGATTGTCCAGCAATTCCAATTCTTTCCTGTCCTCCATCGAATCTTATCTTCTCGTCCAAATGTCACTCCAATAGCCATCACCACTGGTGTTGGCCCACAGGGCAGGAAGACTGTGCACTACCAGCCTCCAAGTGATGACAAAGGACCAGAATTTGTGCCAGAGCAATTGTCGCAGATCCAGAGCCTCCATACAGCCCTTCAAAACGAGGCAGCACACCATGGAATCTCACCATCTTTTGAGTCTTCATTTGATGCTATTGTAGATCCTTCTGACTATTCTCAAACTCTTTGTGATTTCGACGACAAGGAGAATGATCCTCCTGCATCCTCACAGTCAACCCCTACCTCGACGACTAAGTGACCCCCGAAATCCTCGTCAATGTTGAAAGACAGTCTCACCAAAGCCAGGCAACGCATCTCCAAGGTTCCGAAGAAGCGCACCCTTGACGAGACACTCATTGATATGCAGAGGTACATCGTTTTCATATTTTGATTAGCCTTACTCTTATGCATGCAAAGGGCAAGTTTAGATGCTATCAATGCTTGTGCTACAGCAGATAGGCAGCTTCAA
>MU173039.1:50699-149812 GCA_016695475.1 Suillus decipiens | reverse complement strand
AATTCGTTTTACAACCAGGAAACAAGGTCATGCTGTAAATTGAAGCATCAGAGAACAGATAATATGTCACAACTACTTTGATATCGATAGACCAGATTTGGTTTTGTTCCCTTCACCGCTTTTGTTGAATTGTACAAACACAAGATGTTACGATATTTAGGCGCGCGAAGTATCCTAGGATGGCAAGCTCGGAGTCTGCTCGCTTCATGTTCTTATCGGTCACCGAGCTGCGATAACGAGCGTCTGTCACCTCTCGCAGCATACAACTATTGATTGATGATCTTGTGCTGCCATGTATAGTGACAGCTATACTATTATCTTCACAATTGATCATACTAATTCCTTATAGTGATGCAAGTTCAGTGTTACCTGGTTCCATGCTCCACTGAGGGCTAGCAACCTGGTCATTAGCATGACGGCTTTCTGAATAACTGTCTCAGTGATTTCAAGATGATCCGACCAACTGCACCTCCCACTGATAGACACAATCATATATAAGACTTATTGGTCAAGTGCAGGATCTGCAACAATCTCATGTCTGATTCTAGTTATTCTTAGTAACAAAGAGGAGCAGCGAGAGATACTTCAACAGCGCTTTCGCTTTCCTCGTGTTGGATACTGGTTTAATATGCGTCCCACCCATCCCTTCATCCATGGTGTCGAAAACATGCCGCCGCCGATCTTGCCTCATCCTTCTCGTATTCCGGCTCCGAGTCAGCAATCCCAGCAGTCTGTGAGTGAGTGAAGAATTTTTATCATTATGGTCATCTGAAACTTAAGAATCTGATCCTTCAACTGTTTCAAATATCACTGTCTTGATTCCGCTGAATACTGGACGTCTTGGAGAAGGAGAGAGATACTCCACAGACTGAGCTTAGCTCATCATTACACCAACGACACTGATGAAACACCGCGTCTTATTTATCTCTACGCGTACAATTCGTATTGGAGGTATACTCACGTATTAGCTCATTGTTTCTTATCCCGTTCAATCCACATGCTTCTACAC
This sequence comes from Suillus decipiens, assembly GCA_016695475.1. Lineage (NCBI taxonomy): Eukaryota > Fungi > Basidiomycota > Agaricomycetes > Boletales > Suillaceae > Suillus > Suillus decipiens. Next base: position 148,803 of record MU173039.1, on the reverse strand, counting down.
ATTATATCCGTCTGACTCCGATCTCAGTGTTTCCTTCCTCATGAGTGGCTTTCACCGAGCTTACAAAAGGAAGCAGTTATACAACACGAGGTTCGATTCATGCCATGCCTAGAATTCGAGAGGTCGATCTATTTCTACAACCCAACAACTACCGGGCTTTGAGAAATATAGTAATACATGTGCGGTGATGTCAGCGAAGGGAGATGGATAGCAGGCAAAAAACTTCATCAAACACATCCGTCTTAGATGCAAAAGCATTGGCCATCAAGGCTCATCACATCACAGCTCAAGTCATCGCCTTCTCCAGATCCTCCTTCTCATTCTCCCTCGTCTTCTCGTCGTCCCTAGTGCTCGGTACCTCGTCCTGCAACTGGTAAAGCTGCACGGGGTCAGGATTCTGCAACAACACAAACTTGAAGCCGTAGGGTATCTGCCGTAGACCATACATAGCGTGCGTGCGAAGAGGGACGGTGAAAACTTGGTCAAGCTCCTCTAGGGTCTTGCCTTTCGTCTCGGGCACGAATAGCAGGATGAGCACCCAGAGAATACAGCACCATGCTGCGTACCAGCCAAAGGCACCTTGTGGTTTGAAGGCCAAGATAAGCGAAGGCCAAGTGATTGCCAGAACAAAGTTCCAGAACCAAGTGGTTGCAGTGGCAAAGGACATGCCGACATCACGGATGTAGAGAGGGAATGCCTCTGCGGCATACGTGAACGGCACTGGACCTTCACCTGGAGAGTAGAAGACCGCGAAGAGGTCTGAAAGGGTGGATATCAATGGCAGTATTTAACACTAAAAGGATGGCGTACATATTCCAATACTAACGCCAGCTAAACGTCCCGTCTCCGAAGTACTCCAGAAGGAGAAGCTCGTGATTAGAAGACAGATGGCCATGCAGGGGAATGTGAGTAAAAGTAGGTTCCTCCTTCCAAAAGTGTCGATCTAGCGTTTCGGCCTTCATTATTTACAAAAATCTCAGTTGTGGAAAGGACCACTCACGGTAAAAATAGCAGGGAATGTGAACAACCAGTTAAGCGCACCGAATGCAAAAGAGGAATACAGTGCCGAAACTTGCGAGAAACCAGAAGTCAGGAAGATATTGGACGAGTAGTAAGCTGCCCGCCGCGTTAATAATCATTTCAAATCACAAACACGAATCCCATACCGATAACATTGACACCACAAAACTGCTGACCAAACATGACAATCCAACTAGCAATGGCAGCATGCCTGTTACGCGGAATCGCGAACATTTCAACAACACGGTTGCGACCCTTCTCCATCTCACTTTCGGCTTCGACCAACACGTGAATATAGTACAAATCACGAGCAGCCTGAACGCGGGAGAAACGAAGCCGACAAAGCTCATTGAATGCTTATTCATAGCGATCCTTGGAGATCAACCAACGAGGTGACTCAGGTGCAAATAAAACTTGCAAGCAGACAATGAGACCGGGAATGCCAACAGAAGCTAGCATGAGTCGCCAGTTCAGACCAATAATATCATGGGTGTCAGAAATGAAGTAGAATGCAGAGTCCATGAGGTCTCCAAGAGCAATGCCGAAAGCGGTCCACATCTGCCACATCATGACGAGAGCACCGCGGATCGGTGCAGGTGAACACTCGGCGGTATACACTGGGACAGTGGTAGATTTGGGACCAATACCAAAACCAAGAAAGAACCGTGCGATGAAAAGGTGCCACCAGGTATTTGTCAATCCAGACCAGATACATGTCAAGAACGAGATCATGCAAGTGAGGAAAATGGTGTTTTTACGCCCAAGATAGTCGTTGAGTGGATGCGTCAGCCAACAAGAAATGGTGGCACAGCATCTGTGAAGTGATGAGGAATGATATTCTGCAATAAGAACAGAACACACAAGTAGGGTGCGGAGTTGATGAGACCGATCAACCACGAATCACGTTCTGCACACAATTTACGGATTATAATCATTAGGATGATGAAAAAACTTTTACGCACTACTATTGGGATCACCAATGCCGAACTGCTTGGGATAAATAATTTGAGCGCCATTGATAACAGCCTCATCCATTCCCTGAACAGCCGCTGCAAGTGATGACATCACGACCATCTATTTCACCGTGAGCCATGACAAAACAGTTCAAAAGAGGACGATCCCAACATAATACAGCGTGAACGTTTGTCGCCACTTGTGCGTAACCTCTTGCGTCAAAATTCGTCTGTCTTCATCTGAAAACACGTCTAGACGACTATGACCTACGCATCGAGGACCCCAAGTCAGCTAGGGCAAACGTCTCTCCAGTTAACATACACGTTGGATCCTGGGCAACGAGCGCCCCCTTCTTGAGCTCAGGTAGTATATGAGTCAGTCCTCTCTCGTGAGCGAACATTTCAACGTCCATCATAAGGCGATCATGAGGTATGCCGCGCAAGGGGTTTGCTAACTTGGCATTGGCATTACTGATAGAAAAATTTGGGTCAGTTGCTAGCACATGACACAAGGAATACGCACGCGATGGCTCTTGTCCTTGCATCTATATGTGATTGATGCGTGTGCTTTACTGCGGTATCAGATTTTTCGTTCGAGGGCGAGGACGTCGACATCACAATTGTAGGCCTGCAGCAGAAAGTGGGTGGAAGATATTACCCAGGAACGAAGTGCTGCGACTGCTGCTGTGATAAAATTGAGCACATAGCCTAAGGGCATGTTTGCAACGTGCTGGTTTTCCGGCTTCGTGGCCCATCCACCTTGTACAAGAGCCTAGATTGCTCAGAGTTTGGCCTGATCTGGGACCTGGGACCTGGGGCTGTAGGGCAAGCATTTCGGTCAAGAATATGTTTGAGGAGTTTGTCGTCGTAACTTTTTATTGATAAACGTTAACAGTAAGCCGATGATGTGCATATAGCTGTAGCCACGATGAAGTGCAAATAAGACAATAACAATTAGATGAATGTGGGACATTTCGCTCCTGAACAAATTATACAATGTGCAGTCGACGTGGATGAAACGAGCCACGGCGTCGTTGGCAGCCTATTTTGCCATTATTATTGAATTCGAAAAGGTGGTTTCAGTGTGGAAGCCATACAGCACACCGAAACCGCCTTTTCGAATTCAAACTTCCACAGCTAGCTCACGTACTGTCACGAAGCAGGAATATATACTTGGTTATCATCAAAAGCCGAACATCATGATCCCGAAGGATGACAAAGTTCCGCAACCCATCGATTTTGACTGGGTTGGATGCGAAGGCGAGGCTACATATACCCTTTATCCGAGTTCATATCTGCTGGTATTAACTGGTCGACAGGGTACAAGCTCTAGGATCATCGATCAAGGTTGATACTGAAACAGCATGATCAATGCATGCTATGCTAGCGCTACTGCAAATGATCGCTGTGAGGACCGAAGGTCCTCTACGCCTGGACCACACTTCAAATCAAGAATGTTCGAGACCGACCACATGCTATGCAACTCTCGTTACTCTTACCGTCACTCATTCAAATTTTCATACCCTTTTTCTCTTCATTCTACTTTACCTTGTCAGTTGCAACGCCACTCCCTTGTGCCTCTGTTTTCACATAATCGTTCGGCTCATCCATCACCGAGGACCCTTACTATTTTCAATATATATACCACCCATGTACTCTCGTATCTACAGCAATCTACGGCGGATAGCGAAGCGAATCCTACGATGAGATCCCCGCTCCAAGAAAGACCGAAAGCCTAGCCTTATCTCTCTTCGTGTTACTTACTAACACGTCTCTTATCTTTCTCGTTCTCTCTTTTCCCCTTCGAACCACCGCAAGCCTTACATCGCAGTGATAGACCCTTGAGTTTTTCTACTTCGTACACCCTCAGTTCTTACATACCTACGTTCCAGGTCCGCACCATTACTATTGTCCCAGCTGTACACAGTACCTATTCACAATCATAGAAATACACAATGCAGTGAGTCTGCGAGTCTCTAGTACATAGTTCCTTCAGCAAATTCAATAACGAACGAAGCTTCCATCCATTGTACGCCTCGGATGCAGTCTTGATACTGATAGAAGCATACCTCCCAACATCTTACACATGCAACGACACACGTCGTCCCGTTGATTCTTCTCACAAGCGGCTTAGTGGAATGGGCGTATACACCGCAGCGGTGAGTGCTCTAACCGCCTCCTCCGAATGGGGCGGATACCTCATCGCCAGGTGTGCCTCAGCTCTACATCATATTCAGATCAGCCTTCAAGCTCAAGGGATAAAAATGCAACCCAAACAAAAGCAAAACTCACTCCTTCGGCATATCAATAGAACCACGAAGCTGCGTGAACGTATCATATGTGTATTTCATAAACTGATATCCGTCTGTCAGGGTCCAGTGTCAGTGATATTCTTTGCGCTCCTAGTAGTTGAGCGAAACTCTCACAGCCTGACTCGCCCACCCCCGTCAATGGTAGTTCGTTCACTAGTCGATGGATATGGCTTCGTATGAGCACTGATACAAACGTGGCGTGGACACTACCGATAACGTACCGGCGAGTTGTTGGAGGGTATCATTGAAAACGATACCACCGCTCTGTGTTTCCGAGACCACTGTTGTAGAAAATTTGATCGCAATGTCTTAGCATGAACCAACCATTATCAGCCAAGTGAAACATACGCTGCTGTTTCGTGCTCTCGCTGTCACTGAAAGCGTACAGAACTAGTGGATGAGGTCTTTGAACGATAAATTCAGTCAACGACTTGGATTTTGGGAGGAGAACTTACCGTGCATTTACAAAGTTGATTGCTTGGTTGAGAGAATCCACGGGCACGATAGGCAATATCGGACCAAAGATTTCTCTATAAACGCCATGCTATCAGAATCAGATCTGTAACATAAGGCAATACCGACTCTTCTAGCAAGGAGTCACCGTCCGCAACATCCTTGACAATGGTGGGCTCGAGTCTCTTCCTCGAGGCGTCAGTGCGACCTCGGAGAACAACTTCACCCTTTGTGCGGGAAAGAAGTGAAGTGAGACGTTTATGGTGCAGATCTGACACGATACTTCCAAACAATGGCGAATCCAGCGCGCCCTCGGGGAAGAATGCATTATAATGCTTCCGGAATGCCTTGACCAGGTCATCTTGCTTGTCCCGCTGTACGAGTATATAGTCAGGCGCCACGCAGATCTGCCGGAATTTTTGTTCAGTACGTTATAGCTTGCCGGATCAGGGACTAGCCCCAAATTGGTCAACATCAACTCACCTGTCCAGCATTGTTACACTTGCCCCACAAGATCCTCTTGGCGGCGAGATCGATGTCGTACGCAGCGTCGATAATAACAGGACTCTTTCCACCTAATTCAAGTGTCATTGGCGTCAGGTGCTTAGCCGCAGCGCTGGCGACGATCCTGGCGACCTTGCCATTCCCCGTGTAGAAAATGTGATCCCACTGAAGTTCGAGTAGCTTTGTAATTTCAGGCACAGCACCATTAACAACACGGCACATATTTGGGTCGAGGTACTTTGGCACGATTTCCTCCAAGAGCTGCGAAAAGGTGGGGACAAGCTCAGAGGGCTTTAGTACAGCAGTGCAGCCTGCCGCGATTGCTCCAATAAGAGGTTGGAAAGAGAGCATCATAGGGTAGTTCCATGGTCTGTTCAAACGCGATGTCAGGAAGTGGAATTGAGACAGTATTTTCCCTCTCACGAGATTATCAGCACAGTGCCCCTCGGAGCCTTGTAGATTCTGGAACATGTACCTATAATTATCAGTTGCATCGATGGATCAAACGATGACTCACGCTGGCTTCCATGACTTCTGCCAATCGGGCACATCAAGATATTCTGTCTTGGCCCACTCTGGGACCTGCTCCGCACTTTTCACAGCTCTTTCGACGACGTGGCCTACTTCAGCCATGAGGACCTCTGTTCTCGGCTTTCCGAGGTCTTTCTTTAGGGCATGACAAATGAGTTCCCGCTCATTCTGCGCCATGCGTGCAAGCTGGTATAGCTGGTGTTGACGCCACGCTAAGGGTCGAGTGAGTCCGCTACGGAATGTCGCTCGAAGAGCATCTCTGATCTTCACCGCTGACTTAGATCATACAACGAGCGCTGAACAGACCGCACTTGCCTTTGGAATCGCACTAATGGTCGTCATCTTTCAGTAGGAGACCGATCAAGTTGAAGTTAAGCTGTAATATATGCTCGAGAGACGCTAGCAACATGAGGACCGGGCGTTTCCGTCGCCGCTCGGGCTAGGAAATGAGATTACCGAGTACATCACGGTCTTTGAAATCAACCGCAACACCACAAGGCTGCGGACCATGATACGAAAGAAGTTAGACCCACCGCACTAGGTACTTTCAAGTCAGAGGATTGATCAGAAAGTTATATTGTCTGGTATACCATTGGATGACAATTATGCAGAGCATGTCCCCTTCATTTTCATTGCTAAAGCAATATGAAGTCATATATTACAACCTAAAGACCGCAATCAATGTAACGCACCCTAAAGGACTGCGCATCGGTTCTATAGCGGACTGCTTGTAAGCGAAGTCCAAGCCGAAAACGTGCAACAGAGCGCCGCGAGGCAGACCACGTTCCTAGCACCCACTGCAGCCACCCATCTCCCAGGATAATAGCCTGTTAGCTAGGGCAAGAAGGACACTTAGGCAGCGGGGACTTGCAGCGGCTTTGAACTTGCCAAAGTTCTTGACCGGGAATTTGGCGTCTCCGTGCAAAAATGACGCGGTAGGCTTAGTAGCATGACAGGTATGACGTAGTTATCTCTTTTCATATACATATCCGCACCTTGACATGTTAGCTACGCCAAATTTCGGTTGATGAGCTCATGATGCAGACACCTACGAATATAATTTTGTGATGGAAGAGAAAGTCTCAGTCCAAGTTCAAGTGAGTCACGTGAACGGGGGATGACATCACGTGCTCATGTTGTTCGAAATGAATTCCAAAGACCTCGAATATTCGTTAATGATCAATATTAATTGTCATCACATTTTGTCACTCTATGACGAAGCAAGGTACGAGCGTAGGCTTAGAGTTTGGTCTTTGGCCGAGCGGAAGAAGCCGTCGGCTCTTGCTTCCGCTCCTGCATCAGCAAAGTACTCGTCGAGCCCCTCGTCGAGCTCTTTTCTTTTCTCCTTCTATCCCACACTGTCCTTCCCCTTAGGCTACACACTTTTAATCAAATCCGAATTTTCTTAAAATATCCACCGACTATGGCTCGTATCGCATCAGACCCAGCATTGGACATCGTCCCTGATTTCGCATCCGCAACTTTCCAAGGCATAAGAGACCGAATCATAGGAAACACACAAGCAACCCATGAAGAAGTAGCCAATGAACTCATTACGGGTTGGCAACAAGACAGAGACATCCGACTTGCGGCTTGGAACTTGCAAGTCAATGAAGACGCCTGTCTAGCGGCAGAAGCAGCACACACTGAACACGAACGCCGCGAGCAAGAGCGACTCCTCCTGGAGCAAGAGGCTGAGATTGAACGCCGCGAAGCGGAGAAGAAGAAACCAAAGATCAATGATTTCAAAACAGGTGCCTCAGTTGGCGATACTCTCGCTCACCGACCATCCCAATACGCAATCCACAAGCTCAAGTCTTTCGAGTACGTTGAATTGTGGTATTTCAGCCCTGATGGATGCAGAGAGGCGGCCGACGAAGCCAAGTCATCAGCAGATGGTACCTTCGGCTTCACAAAAGTTGATGATTTCGTAGCCTTGAAGACCGTAGCGTCGTTCAGACCATCCCGCAAGGTCATCCAAGACCATGGTCTTGAATGGCGTCAGTTCGACATGGCGAAGAACAGTTTCCTAGTGTACATCAACAAGCTCAACTGGCCGGAGAAGCACCAGCGCGCCCTCACGATGTTCTTTATGAACATTGTCTCCAACCCACAGCGAGCTGAACCATTTGGTGAACGCGCCCTGCTCCTCTATGCTGCTCGTGTTCGCCGCGATTGGCATGACACCCTCACTCTTGACAATGCTTTTGACATCAGCGTTTTCAATTTTACATTGTTGAAAAACCTCGCCGAGGAAGTTTGGAACAAAACGAAACTCGAGAGTCTGGCAGAGGTTCGTACCTCTCACTAACATGATTCCAAATGAAACTAATCGCATTATTATGCTTCCGTTTGCTTGCTGCTACTGCTTCCACGCATGACCCCCACTGCTGCTTCCTGCTTCCAACTCAAAACTGCTCCTGCTACCATTACGTGCTCGGCGCCGCTACCTCTGCTGCTTTCTCTACCCCACCAATCTCTTCCTCTCACCCCAATGCTTCCCGGACCCAGCTCCAGCTTGCTATGACAGCACACTATCGAGCACGGGAGACTCCATCCCAGCGCAATCATGCTCAGGCTGAAACTCGCCCAACACGCTCTCGTTCTCGCTCCCCACTTCGAAACCCCTCAGGACGTCTCCCACCCCGAGCTCAGTCTCCCAGTCGCAATCATCCTTGGCAAGAACCCAAGCGAAATGGCCAAGACAAGCAGTCTTTTCAGAGCAGCGCAGCGTCAACCGGCCACCACGCTTGCGCTCTGTGCCTCGGCCGCTTCGCCCACAATATCCACAAGTGCAAGAGCGAGCTTCTGTGGGACAACAAGACCCCTACTTCATGCCGCAGAAGCCCAGAGGGCCGGCTCATCAACACCCTCGGCTTGCAACTCTGCTATGACTGGCAACGCCCCAATGGCTGTCCGAGTGCAAGCAAGGACCACATACACGAGTGCTCCGGCTGCGGGAGCACGGATCACGGAGCTCAGAAGTGTCCTCGAGGCCAGGAGGCTTAACGCACTCACACCGTACCATGCGGACACCTGGCGGCACTTACTTGAGAAAAGTGGACTCATACGTACATATTCACACATACCACACTCTTTACAATACGGTTTCCTTGGTAGTATTTCCCCAATTACCTCCACGTACACTCCTCCTAATAATCCATCTGTCAACGAACACGCCGATGCATTCGCTGCCATCCTCGAACGAGAATCCAGCTCTGGAAGATACTTGGGTCCTCTCTCGAAGGCCGAAGTGGAAGCCCTTATCGGTCCTTTTCAGACTGCACCATTGTCCATCATCCCCAAGCCAGGAAAACGAGGAAGATTTCACCTCATTCAGAACTTGTCCCATAGCTTCTTATCTGTCACTTACTCCATTGCATCTATTAATTCTTCCATTGACTCGAACCTATACCCTTGCACTTATGGCACTTTCGCTACCATCTGCCTCCTGGTCTGGCGCTTACCCCCAGGCTCCCAAGGAGCAACTCGTGACGTGGCAGAAGCTTACAGAACTGTCCCCTTACACCCATCACAATACCCTGGCCTCGTTGTTCGTACAAGCGAGGACTGCTTTGCTATTGACACAAGTTTCTGTTTCGGCTGCTCATCGGCAGCTGGATCATATGGTGGTCTTGCCGATGCAGGAGCTGACATCATCCGCAGTGAAGGCATTGGCCCTCTATCTAAATGGGTCGATGACCATTTATTTTTCCGTATCCTCCTGGAATTTCTGGAAGGGTACAATGAACAGCGCAAGGTATGGGCCAAAGCCATACATGACCATGGAGGTCTGCACATTGATGGTGGCCGAAAATGGTACCGAGGCTTGGCCCTATACAATGACCAGCCAGAAGAGTATGACGAAGACTGTTCCTTTCCCATCCTTGACCTCTCCCAGTGCTCCCCTCGCTCTGCCGAAGACGCCAGGTACTCATACTGCATGGATGACATCAACACCATTTCGACTAAGACAGGCACCCCTTGGGAGGTGTCCAAGGACATTCAGTTCTGCTCTGAGCCCCCATTCACGGGCTTTACATGGAAGCTCGACTCGCGCACAATTGAGATCCCAGAAGGAAAGAAAAAGAAATACCTGGATGCCATTTCAGAATGGGAAGCCCAGCCTCGTCACGTCCTCCTTGATGTCCAGAAACTCCATGGCAAGCTACTACATGCTACCCTCGTCGTCCCTGCAGGACGAGCTTACATCACCGAGCTGGAAGCCATGCTCTCCATTTTCGGTGACCGTCCTTTCGTGCCTCATACCCCACCTAGAAACTGCGCTGCAGACCTCAGGTGGTGGTCCGCAACACTTCGCCAATCCACCGTTAGCAGGTCTGTCCCAGGCCCATGCATTGTCCTTGACCCAAACGCCTTCTCTGATGCTAGCTCAGGCGTGGGCATCGCAATTTGGGTTGATGGATGGTGGCATGCCTGGCGCCTCATACCAGGATGGAAAAGAGATGGCCGTGACATTGGCTGGGCCGAAGCCGTTGGATTCGAGTTCCTCGTCCTTAGCATCATCCAAGCCACCAAGTCCAACCCAGTTCCTTGCTTCAAGGTTTACGGAGATAACAGAGGAGTTGTGGAAGGCTGGTGGAAAGGACGAAGCCGCAACCATCCCACAAACTCGGTCTTCAAACGCATTCACAATGCCACTCAATCCGCTTCCTGTGTCGTCCTCACACGCTATGTCCCTAGCGCTCTCAACCCTGCAGACGACCCATCGCGAGGAAGGTACCCCCCACGTTCCCTTCTTCTGCCCCCCATTCCTATCCCTCCCGCTATCAGGGATTTCATCGTCGACTTCGACGCTCCTCTACACGCAAATGAACAGAGTCCAGTCCAGCACCCCTTCAAGGTTCTCACACCCACCAAAAACCGTTGCTCACGCCAAGATGCAGAACGAGCTATCGAGAACCATGCCCTCGAACGACAAGGAGAAGAGCTCTTCCAAACGTCGCAAGTATACCTATCCTCATGACCTCAATCCGCTGCCATCAGTCCTCCATCCACACTGCACAGCCAAGCAGCGCCTTCACCTCTGGAACCCAGCAACATCGAGATCCATTCCAAGTGCCCTCACAATGGATGACATCACTCGTATTCAAGATGTCATGTGCCATGCATGGGCTGAGAGCACACACGAAACTTACGGCTCTGGTCTCCTAGTCTTTCATGTCTACTGCGACTCTCGCTCAATCCCAGAAGAGGATCGCGCACCCGCATCTTCAACCCTCATCTCAACTTTCATTGCTGTCATAGCCGGCTCTTACTCTGGAAAGACAATCGCAAACTATGTATTCGGGGTTCGTGCATGGCACATCCTCCATGGACTCGAATGGGCCCTCAATGATGTTCAAATTGAGACCCTCTTGAAAGCCACTGAAAATGTTGCCCCTCAGTCAGCGAAACGAAAGAAACGCTGTCCATACACCATCGAATTCATGTGCACGCTCTGCGAGCAACTAAACCTTAACTCTCCACTTGATGCCTCAGTCTTCAGCTGCTTAACAACGACATTTTATTGCACGGCTCGGGTAGGGGAGTTCACAGTCCCTACCCTCTCTTCCTTTGACCCAGACACACATGTTAAACTATCCAACATGAGCATCGAGCGAGACCGCAACAACTTGGAGATGAGAGTCTTTCGGATTCCCCGCACTAAGACAACAAGAGAAGGAGAAGATGTATCCTTTGCTCGTCAAAATGGACCGACAGACCCCCACCATGCGTTCCTCGAACACCTTCAAATAAATGATCCTCCTCCAGGAGGAGCCCTATTTGCTTATCGGTACAAGAAGGGTCACCGTCCTTTAACCAAACAAAAGTTTATTGGCCGCTTAGCCCAAGCAGCTAAAGCAGCAGGCATGAATCCATTACAAGGGCATGGCATTCGCATAGGCTCGACTCTCAAATATCTACTTCGCAACATCCCCCTCGAAGTCGTCAAAACCAAGGGTCGCTGGGCAAGTAACGCTTTCCAGTTGTACTTGCGGAAGCACGCCCAAATTTTGGCACCCTACATGCAAGCCGTCCCAAGTCTTCACGAAGATTTCGTTCGATTTTCAATGCCTAGGACCAGCTAATTCCTCTTCGCACTTCGTGAGTCCCTTCCTCCTACTAGAGCGGGTGTCTTCGGCTTCGCTGCGATGCGTCGTCACGGACTCCTAGTGTCTCGGGGGATTCGCAGCTCACCTCCTTGGGCAGATTTCTGATCACGGCCGGTCAGCGCTACGCGCTGTCGCCCATTAGCTTAGTGCTCGCATGTCATAGTCTCTCATTATTAGTTAGAGCAATAGTAGTATTTGTTTCACAAATGGTTCTCACCCAGAGCGATAGAGCGACATCCAAAGATTGTCACTCTATGACGAAGCAAGGTACGAGCATAGGCTTAGAGTTTGGTCTTTGGCCGAGCGGAAGAAGCCGTCAGCTCTTGCTTCCGCTCCTGCATCAGCAAAGTACTCGTCGAGCCCCTCGTCGAGCTCTTTTCTTTTCCCCACCCACCACTCCCCTTTTCACTATCACCTCGCCAGAGCTCTGTGATAGCGTGCCTCGCATTATGCCAAATCCATCCCTGTGGTCTCGATTAGCATAATCTCCCTTCAGAGTCATGCGAGGCTGGCCGCCCACCCTCGCAGCTCACCTCCTTGGGCAGATTTCTGATCGCGGCCGGTCAGTGCTACGCGCTGTCGCCCATTAGCTTAGTGCTCGCGTGTCATAGTCTCTCATTATTAGTTAGAGCAATAGTAGTATTTGTTTCACAAATGGTTCTCACCCAGAGCGATAGAGCGACATCCAAAGATACTTGTCCTCCGCGTTCACTACTCGGAATCCGGAATGCGTTGATGAGTAGTGTGCATCTTGTATTGCGTCTAATAACAATTTAATGTTGGTTTTCAGACGCAGCATCTTTCCGTGTCAAGCCTCGACCCCACCTTGTCAATTCTCATGCAGCCAAGCCCACAACCATGCTGTGCTAAGCCTTATTCAGGGCCTAGACTGGGTCGAGCACCGCTCATATCACAAGTTCTCCTTGCGGCCTCCGTATTCATACAAACCTGCAAGGTTTCTATACCGCGTCAAATCCCGCCCAGCGCGTCAGCAGTCTAACTTTGGTATATTTTCAATCTCTCATTCTCTGACACTGACAGTGTCTCCTTATGTCTCCTTTCGTCCCAACACAATCACACGTCATACATTATAACCGTCCACCTCTATCTTGTCTCTTATGGCCTAGAGACAAACCGGCGTCGTGCTTTTTGAGATCCATATACCCTATTGGTTTTCCGAGTGCTTTGAGATGTGCCATTAGTACGTTCATCTAAACCATCCTCTAGGAATTAATTTGACATATCCCTATTCCAGTCTGCAGACAAAATGATTGATTGACTGCGCCCTCATTCAGCGAGCCTCGCCCGATAACTCCATTGCCACTTCTTCAGATCTAAGCTATCCGAAATTCTTTCCCTGCGGCCGGTTCTTCGGAAGAATTCGCACTCATTAAACGTCGACGTGCCACCTCGTAGAGAGTCCAAGGGGAGGAAAAGAAAATAGCCATTGGCCGATGTAACTACTTGTATGTGTCCCCAGCTTGAGTATGAATACAATATCCAGGGGATGTCTCGATTGATCTGCGAGTCATCAACATGAACCTGAATACTTTAGAACAATATTTGTTGAACAAACGTAGGGATGACTCGGAGCGCTTCGGATAGCCTGTCACATCACAACTTTAACTAGTACTACTACGAGCGATAATTCTGAAGCTCCATCATTCACAATCAGAAGCCTATGGACCATCATGCATCATCTCCAGCTCTGTTTTTACTCTGTTTGCGTGCATTTATGGCGTTTGGGCCCTGTGCCATTCACATCAATATTCCGAGTCCCAAGGACAGTCCCAATGGGACTAGTATCACTACAGCGGCGACTTGGGAACACAACAATGGCACTCATCGCTCCCGAAGTCATTACACGGGGGATGCGCCAATGTTTCAGCGCTCATCAAACTACAAGACATTTCAAGGATTCAGGATATTTCAAAGTCAAAGTCTCTTTGAGTCAGCCGCAGGAACAGTCTTTGAGTGAGTCATGTTTTGGAAACTGTGCATTTGCAACTCAATCCGTTGAAGCATCTGACTTGAAGCAATGTAAAAATTACAATCTCATAGGGCTTGGTAAGGGTGCACCATCAGTACTGGTGCAAGGTGGGTCAAAAAGTCGGTCACCAACGCTCATTTGTCAGAGTAATCAGAAGGTAAGGCTGATTCATGCTTCAAGTCACCCAGATATTGACTTACTTATGTCCATCCTTACTAGAATATTGACACCCCTACCCTAATACCGCAAACAAGATCCACGATAAGAGCAAAGATGATGCGATCTCAAAAGGATCGATTGTCTTTTAAGTGGCCTGGTTTGTTATGCGGAGATCATCACCGGCACCCGTGCCACTGTCGCCTCCAAACCACCCAGCTCGAAGTGGAGATGCTCGCTTTTGCAGCTCTCAATTTCCTGACCCAAGGCTACGCCGTGTGGTGGAACAAGCCTCTCGACTTACGTGCAATATCCGAGTCCACATCCAGTGCACTAGGTCAAAACTAGAAAGTATTTTGATAAGTATGTCTGCGCGTCAATCGAATTATACTGCTGCTGATTGCCTCAGGGTCGGCTAAAAGACAGGTTCGGGGCTTGGGATCGTGGTTCCAGTCTTCCACTCGAACTGATCATAAGGTTTGTCTGATATTCCAACTTCCCACATCCCGAATTCCAACATTTGATGGCAGCAGCATAATCAAATATTCGGACGCCGATATTCTCGTGTCTTCTCACGACAATCATTTTTGGCGGCGTCCATCGTGTGGCTTGCCCTCGCCATACCAGGAACAGGTGCTATTGCAATAGCGCACGAGTGCCGTCGCTCCTAGCATGACTTTCACACCTTGCTTTGTTGTCATACACAATTGACTACCAGAAGTTGTGTTATCGTGAATGGCCTGATTCATTTGGCATTTGGCATCTAGTAGCCCGTGTCATCCTCTGGTACTTATGCTCACCACTTTACGCAATCTTCCTCCTGATGCGTACAAGGCGGTGTCATGAACTAGTTGAGTACCGTACCTGTAGTTCTTGTAACACCCTTCTTCTATTTGATGATATTATTTGATGATATTCAGATGTGGCTTTCTTATGGTCGATGACGGAGCTACGTACATACTAGTTTCACAACTGCTATGAATACATGACCCGCATATATGGCATGACGCGAACGAACCAGTCTTGTTTGAACTCGCCCATCAATGAACCTGACAGCAAAATGGACTGTTTGATACGCTGCGGCTGATAAAACGGACGACTGACAAGCATTTCCAATTGACGGAGACAACTTACTTTGCGATGTGTAGTGTCCGTCTCCATTACCCAGAGATCAGTACTCTATCCGCGGAAATCGCGTTTCTAAAGGCGCATGACTTATTTCAAGTTATTCGCCTATGGCGACACCTTTAGAATAAAACATCTGGATTGGCAAGCTTTCGATTCTTGTCGTCTTTGGCGAAACATGCCTCATGATTGACGGCTGTGGAGGGAGTGAAAGAGGAGCCGGACTCTGGAAGACGCAATCGAATGAGAAGGCGAAGACGGTGAGTGCATGATTTTTTGTTCGAGGTGATGGCAGCGTAGTCGCGCATACCTCATTCAAGGTGACCTAGTACTTCTTAATCTCCGTGCCAATGCTCTCCGGAAAGGTCTGTACTTGGCTCACAATGATCGATCTTTCATCACGACCATGAGGGTTGATCGGATGTGTTGGCATTAAAATATTGATGGATCGCCTCTTTTCAGCAAGCGTTGCAACCATGTGGGACACCACACCCATTCCCCGTGACGATATTCCGAACACCAGCGCTACTCCAGCACGAGTAACATCTAGGCAGCACTCGATATAGTGGTTGATATACACTCCGCCCTGAAAATGAGATATTGTCAGAACTGGACCAGGTTGGGACTTGCAAGAGACTGACATTTCACAGTGGCACAAGACATTCAGAACACTCGTTTAGAAGTAGAACAACGTTTTAAACACTGCTGGAAATCATCTAGGTCTATCACATCCAATACGTCGCGACCACTGGATCTTCTTCCTTGGCTTTAGCTTTATCTTCATGGACACCTTTCAGCGTTCACTGGTCGTGTCTGTTAGGGAAATTTCTGACGACGGCACTTCTCACGAGTTCAGAGAGCTGCTCGTGATCAATGTGCTGTTGGGAATATCACGTCCGTTACCGTCCCTTCATTGTGTTGTGTCATCGAGAATTTCGCTTGTGTATTCGAGACATTATGCATTATTCAATAAACACGTTAGTACGGGCATCGCAAGGACTAACTTTGAGACATGCCGCATGTGCCGTAGAAAAAGATAAAGTGAAGGATGGTGAAAGTTTAGGTGCCTGTTGGAAAGATGTACCGTTGACATAGTAACCCTAAAGTGCGGTCTTCAAGCAGCAGTCAAAGTGTTAACGTCTTTCAAAAAAAAAAAAAAAGGTAGCAATGCATGCCATTGTGGTAGGAACGTGAGGCGGAGAAGGGGACCAAGATGAAACAAAAGGTTCATCATCCGAGACCGTCTCGATATGGTTTGGCTTGTCCCGTCTCGCTGCACGATCCCCGTTCTGGACGGATATATTGTTCTATGAAGAGGATGTTGTAACACACTGAGAAGTAGATCTGGGACGTGCCTGTGCCATACATCAACTTCATTCATACTATGATTGTCGATTTTGAAGTGGCAGGTTGCAAGAGTATCTTACGGACGTCTGGAGGCCCAGAATTCGAATTTTGAACATCCTGATGTGAATGACGGATCAAAGCTAGATTAAATTTCGAATTCTATACTTGAGAGTGTTCAGCAGTTCAAGTTGTGGCCCTTAGAAACAGTTCACTCGCTTAGTAAGCACTTGTTTGCTAGCTCAAACTCAAGAGTGACCTCATTTTTGAAACCGCACTGACGAGGTTGTTATCTTATAGTTGTGGCAGCTCAACCGAACTGTACAGGCTCAATATATAGCAGCCCGATGACCTTCATTCACGTAAAGGCCGTGGGTCATGATATATATATTTGAAATGAGCAGAAGTGCTATAGTTGCAACGATGGATTGTTGCGGTGAGTCCCGTACTACTCTACTAGTAGCGACGCAATGATCTCTCTTCGCATATATATTTATACCTCAGCACATATGGTAACGCTGCGGTTCTAGATGGGCCAATTGCCTCAAATCACAGTACTTGTGAAGTAGTGTCAAGTCTCATGCAGCCTAGGCTCTGTGTCCCGTATTACCATTTCAACTTTTTGTCAAGCCTCATTCAGTCTGAGTCTTATCACGACATATTCTTCCCAACATCTTCGCACTGGTAGCCTGTATACTAGTGTCAACCTCCATGCTTAGTGATGTCGCGTCAGTGCCGCATCAAGCAAATTGTGCCGTCGATGTCGCGTCACATCCACGTCAAACCTGATCCGTACCACGTCAGTGCCTCGTCACACCTACCACATGCTGCGTCAGTGCCTCCCCATAATAGTCAATACTTCTATCTTTGGCCCCCCGTCGATCGTCCTCCGTCCAACGGTAGCAAGCTCCAACGGGTGGCGTTGCAAAGTGTATTAAAAGGGCTGAGCAAATTACGGGATCACAGCTGCAGTCTTGATCTGAACTATATTCAGACATTCAGTATCCGCCGTTTGTAGTCCTTCAGTGTTTTCTTCTCATTGACGGCCACACTTCCCACCCCTGCCAACCTGTATCACTCCCTTGAATGACCCCTTTATCTGACCTCCTGCTTTTCATAGTGCCAACGGACTCTATTCCCGCTCATCTCAAATCATACGTTCCAGACGTCTCGCCCTTGTCTACTTGGCCGACGGTGTCACTTGTCATCGTCTCCTATGTCGTTTCCATCTTGGTGGTACACGAGTTCATGAAACATCTACCTTCATTCAAACTACAGACGCTCTTCAAATTTCACAACGCATTACTCAGCATCGGCAGTCTTGTTCTTCTGTTATTGATAATGGAAGAGGTGGTTTCATTATGGATGAACGTCGGAACTTTCAATTCAATGTGCGCACCTTCGTCTTGGACTCATGTGAGTGATCTACCGGTAAAAAGTTTAAAGTTCTGGTCATACTCACAATGTATATGCGGTGATAGAAACTAGAGTTCTACTACATGGTCAATTATTACTTCAAGTACTATGAGTTTCTCGACACGTTATTTTTGATCTTGAGGAAGAAGCCTCTCAGTACGTCGTCTAACATCTTCGCAAACAATTGTAGATCATGTCTGCAGCCTTCTTGCATGTCTTTCATCATGCCTCAGCTGCATCATTGCCTTTTGTTCAGTTGAATGGAAAAATGCCTCCTGCAAGTTGAATCCTGCGCTTCGATATCGCCGCCTACTTATGCACCATCTTTTAGTCTTGGATCATTGTCTCCACCAACCTTCTGGTTCACGCTGTGATGTGTAAGTGGTATGGGGCTTTCAGATATGATACTGAATTTTCTGCAGACTATTATTACTATGCAACTGCAGAAGGCGCTAAATTATGGGTAATTATACATCACTCTGACGAACTTTTGCTCACTGTCACAACACAGTGGAAGAAATACCTCACAACAATGCAAATCATTCAATTCATCATCGATCTCTTCGTATTTTATTTCACCCGTACGTGCCTCATTTATCATCCGTTCTCCGTGCTCAGTTTGTGCTTAGTGTACCAGCATTACGCCTATACGTATTTCCCCGGACTTCCGCACTTTGGCGATTGCTCTGGCAGCGAATCAGCAGCGGTCTTTTGTGGCATTTTTTTCTCAAGTTATTTGTTGCTCTTCGCGAATTTTTATATGCGCACATACAACAAAAAACCTTCCTCTAAGGCGAAAGCAAATTGAGCTGGTCAGACCATAGTCTCGAGTGAAAATAGAAATAAACATATGTATGCACACCGTTTCCTCTGCCTCGTGATATACCGCCAGAGCGATGCTGATCAATTGATAACAGACTAAAATGGCTTTCGTGGTCAAAATAGAACGTTACATCTAAAATTATAGTGAAGCGATAGCATGTCCGCCATGCCGACCGATGCTTTATTAATTCGAAGAGATTCACTTCGTATCCGAGACCTGCAGATACATTTTTTCTTATTTTTCTATGCCATCTTGCCCTAGTACTTACGCCTCGTTTTCTTATATGATGTCACTCAGTCACCTCGTGTAGGTCACGAGTTTCATAATAGAGAATCTCCGGCAGCAACCTTGTTCTGAACTCCTGTGTTCCTGTGTTGTGAGTCTACTCAGTCACTTCAGGCCTCAGGAGTGACGATGAAGAAAAACTGCAGAGATTTTGTTGTCGTATCTACATATCTAAAGCACGAAACGCCACAGGAGCTCTGTCTATCGCGTCATGCTGTATTTGTTTAGTTCTGTGCCATCGCGGCTCTTTTCGTTCATCGCATCATGCTGTGTGGCTGCCTCTCCTCCTGACACTTTGTACACTACTATTATGGCGATTTCTGCTTCTTTTCATGGCGTAATGGCAGCAGATACCAGATTGATGATAGTCCCCTTTGTGACCTGGCTATGCAACTACATTTAACGGTTGTCAAGGCTTGACGCTCAATTGTACACAGCTCTTTCGAGAGTGAGAATGCGAAGAGACACGCTGTGTCTGTTTGCAGAGACGAACGAGACACAAGACTGCGCGAACATAATACAAATACTACGTGTCCTTGACGTGTCCTGTTAATTACATAAAGATGCGGGCCGTAAGGCACCTTATAGAAGAGTCTGAGCTGTGCTTGAGGCTCGGTATATCGGGTTGTTTCCACAGCGAATGGTCCGTTATTTATATAAACACAGGATCCTTGGGTAATGTCCATCTGTCTTCCCTTCAACTGCTACTAGTTCTCAATGACAAAACGCAAGTCATTGAGGAATGCATCTACTAGTAGCCAAGCGGCAAGCAGTGATGAAAGCTCGGTACGTAGTAACTCATAAGGATCATTTAGTCACTCTACTCTAAGTCCTGACTCATCGACGCATCCTTCTTCTAGCACCAATCCCGTAAAAAAGCCCTTCAGGAGGATGAGGGCGGTATGCACAACTTAAGGTTTCCTGTGAGTCCACGAGCATCTGCAATGAATCTGCTGGAATACAACTAAGATTATCATGAGCGCTCGGAGGATTCTCGCAGCCGTAGTCCTGTTTCCCCGAACGCCTATCATGAACACGTCCCATCGTCCACGAATCCCGGGGTAGGTTCTCATATTTGTCCTCCATTCTTACGCTCTCTAAATGCTGGTGAAATGCAGGCTCAGGCTGCTCTGTCTGATGCAGAAATGGATGATGATACTCAATCTGCACTTCAGGATGCTCAAGAGCCTACTATAACACGCATGGATCCGCTTTCTGGATCTGCAGTAACCGTTTCTGTCGGTCAAGACGCACAAGGGGGTCTCAGTACTACGGGCAAGCTCCAGGACACACATCTCAAACCCCTCAGGACATTTGACGACGTTATTGGCAAGATTACGGATGTATGTAGACCCTCTTCTCGAGTTAGAACCAAACAGATCCCATTTCCACAGATACATCCATATGCAAAGATGGCGTTGGGTGTATTATCTCGTGCAGTCAAAGTATGTTTTATTCTCTCTTTCCTCGCTCACTTTTATTCAGCAATCATCTGTGCAGGTTATTCTAGCTGAAGTAGATTGCAACAACATGGCGGTACTCAAACTTCTCAAGAAGTTGTGTCAAGTCTACGAATTCATAACACAAGACGAGATGCGTGGCAGAATCTCGTCGATGCGCATCATCCTTGGCAAAATTTCTCAGCAGATCAGTGAATGCGCCCATTTTATCAAAAATTATTCGGAGATAAAGAATCTTTGTGAGTTTTGCAAGCTGTTGCGCTCCATACGGTCTCCTTATACTGTCATCAATAGGGAGTAGACATGGAAGGAATGTCGTCTTGGAAACAGACCATACGATCAAGAAGTACAATGACGTATTCGATAAGCTCATGGTAAACTTCCGGGACGAGGTTTCTCGCGCCGTAGCCATACACGTGCACCGTACGGGTAAGGGTTTAGACGTGCTTGTCACTTAACATACCCTCATACCTTTTCAGGGGAAGTACTAGATCTCAATGGCATGACTTATGCAGCGGGCGCGGGCTTAAATATCAGAAAAGAATGCCTTCAAGGGACACGCACGGAAATCCTTTCCCAGATTACGGATTGGATCAACAGCACTGGGGAAAACGTTCCACGTGTGCTATGGTTATCTGGTCCTGCAGGCAAGGGCAAATCGGCCATCGCCCATACTATTGCTAGGTGGATTGAAGACGTGGGAGGCCTTGGTTCGTGTTACTGTTTTGACCGCCAACGAGAAGCAGATCGTCTCCATGAAAAGATGTTCTCCACGATCGCGCGGGACCTGGCTGACCGTGATCCGGAGATGAAGCGGGCATTGGCAGATGTAGTCCTGAGCACGAATTCGCTCAGGAATACAACAGATATCATCCAGCAGTGGCAGAAGCTTCTTATCGAACCACTGGAGGAGTCATCTGGGTCAACTGGGGAACCCATCACGGTTGTAATTGATGCACTGGACGAGAGCGGTGGGGTAGAAACACGAAGGGACCTCCTTCGTATTCTAGCTGGCAAACATCGAAACCCCGCCGTTCCCAAAATTACAGACTTCCCAGGCAACTTGCGCTTCATCGTTACCTCTCGCCCACTTAGTGACATCACAGACGAATTTCGTGGTGTTCGGCATATTCAATCAATGTCGATGGATGATATTCCACTAGAACTCGCAAAGCGCGACATCCATGCTTACGTATCCGATGAGTTGGAAGGGCTGGATTTCCAGGCCACAGAATTCGAAGTCCTCGCTGAGAAAGCTGATGGGCTTTTCGAGTGGGCACGTCTTGCCTGCGGATACATCAGAGAGCCCCCATACATGGGGCTATCTCCATTTGATTGCTATGAAACTGTGGTGTCACATGATCTTGCTAAGAGAAACCCGCTGTTGCACAGTATGTATGACCTGATTTTAACAGGTATCATGCCTGCGGATACGTCTGCCCATACTCAGCATTCGCATGACTCACGTTCAACAGCACTAGCGAGATTCCGCTCGGTGATGGGACAAATACTAGGCGCAATTGAACCCCTTCCTTTAGCTTCCTTGAACGTCATGAGGAGCCATTTTCCAATGGAAGAGGACATTTTCGACGTCAACCTTGTATTAAAAAGAATGGGCTCTCTCCTGAGCGGTACCACGAATCCAAATTCCCAAATCCGACCCCTTCATGCATCCTTCCGCGATTTCTTAACGGATAAAAGATCAAGTGGAGAGTTTTTCGTCGACCTGTCAAAGGCGCAACGCAACCTTGCATTCGCGTCACTTCGAGTGATGGAACATGGTCTTCGGTTCAATATCTGTGATTTAAAGTCATCATATCTATTTAATAGCGAAGACCCCGGGCTGCAAGAACGAATCCAAAAACGCATTCTCCCACATCTGTCATATTCATCCCGATTTTGGACTTTGCATGTACGAACAACAGTCTTCGACAAGGAGCTCGCGAAAGAAGTGAAATCGTTGTTCGGCCATGAGCGGGTGTTTTTCTGGCTCGAATCACTCGGCCTAATCAAAGCGCTTAGTGGTGCAGTTCCTGCCCTTCCGCTTATTGCCCAGTGGTTGAAGGTGAGCACAGCGCTACTAGACTTCAGATAGAGCACTCATGGGCAGTTACAGGGCCATCCAAAATTCATAGATGCATCATTGACTGCAATGAACCTACAAAAGTTCATCCAGGTCTTCGGCGAGATGATTTTACAGAGCACCCCACATCTCTATGTATCAGCACTCCCATTTTCACCTGAAAACTGCCCGCTATCGAGAAATTTTTCTACACGATTTCCAAATGTTCTTCGTGTGGCATCTGGACGTGATATGAACTGGCCGGCTGTTCAGAACGTGCTCCGTGGGCATACTGCTCCAGTTCACTCAGTCTCGTTCTCGCCGGACGGCACTCGTATTATCACTGGTTCGGCAGATGGGACTGTTCGGTTTTGGGATGGGGCGACAGGAGCGCCAGTCGGTGAGCCCTTGCGGGGACACACTAATACAGTTACATCGGTCTCGTTCTCGCCGGACGGCACTCGCATCGTCACTGGTTCCTGGGATATCACTGTTCAGCTGTGGAATGCAGCGACAGGGGAGCCTGTCGGTGAGCCCTTGTGGGGGCACACTGGTGCAGTCAACTCCGTCTCGTTCTCGCCGGACGGCACTCGCATAATTAGTGGTTCTTCGGATAACACTATTCGGCTGTGGGATGGAGCGACGGGGGAGCCAGTCGGGGAGCCCTTGCTGGGACACACTGATGCAGTTTCGTCGGTGTCATTCTCGCCAGACGGCACTCGCATCGTCAGCGGTTCGAAGGATGGCACTGTTCAGTTGTGGAATGCAGCGACAGGGGAGGCCGTCGGTGAGCCCTTTCAGGGCCACACTGGATGGGTTTTCTCGGTCTCGTTCTCGCCAGACGGCACTCGCATCGTCAGTGGTTCGGAGGATAACACTGTTCGGCTGTGGAATGCAGTCACAGGGGAGCCAGTTGGTGAGCCCTTGTGGAGGGGGGACGCTGCTTTAGTTTACTCTGTCTCGTTCTCGCCAGATGGCTCTCGCATCGTCAGTTGTTCTTCGGATCACACTGTTCAGCTGTGGAATGCAGCAACGGGGGAGCCAGTCGGTGAGCCCTTGCGGGGACACACTGATGCAGTTTGGTCGGCCTCGTTCTCGCCGGATGGCACACGCATCGTCAGTGGTTCAGAGGATGACACTGTCCGGCTGTGGAATGCAGCGACGAGGGAGCCAGTCAGTGAGCCCTTGCAGGGGCACACTGGTGCAGTTTTGTCGGTCTCGTTCTCACCGGATGGTGCTCGCATCGTCAGTGGTTCTATGGATGAGACAGTTCGGCTGTGGAATGCAGTGACAGGGGAGCCGGTCGGTGAGCCCTGGTGGCGAAACGTTTATTTAGTTAACTCGCTCTCGTTCTCCCCGGACGGCACTCGCATCGTCGGTGGTTCAAATGATGGGACTGTTCGGCTGTGGAATACAGCGACGAGGGAGCTGGTTGGTGAGCCCTTGCGGGGGCACACTGGTTGGGTTCTGTCTGTTTCGTTCTCTCCGGACGGCACTCGCATTGTCAGTGGTTCTATGGATCACACTGTTCGACTGTGGAATGCAGCAACGGGGGAGCCAGTCGGTGAGCCCTTGCGGGGGCACACTAGTGAAGTCTCCTCGGTCTCGTTTTCTCCAGACGGCACTCGTATCGTCAGTGGTTCAGATGATAACACTGTTCGGCTGTGGAATGCAGTGACGGGGGAGCCAGTTGGGGAGCCCTTGCGTGGGCACACTAGTTTAGTTTTGTCGGTCTCGTTCTCACCGGACGGTGCTCGCATCGTCAGTGGTTCTATGGATGAGACAGTTCGGCTGTGGAATGCAGCGACAGGGGAGCCAGTTGGTAAGCCCTTGAAGGGGCACATTAGTGCAGTTTGGTCGGTCTTGTTCTCGCCAGATGGCACTCGCATTGTCGCCGGTTCGGAGGATAAGACTGTTCGGCTGTGGGATGCAGCAACGGGCGAGCCGGTCGGTGAGCCCTTGCGGGGCCACACTGCAGGGGTTACCTCGGTCTCGTTCTCGCCGGATGGCACTCACATACTCAGTGGTTCAGATGATATGACTGTTCGGCTGTGGTATTATCAACCTCGCGCGATTGAGACCACCAACACTATGCCATCGAACACTTGGAATAACCACTTTATTCGCTTCTCACCCAATCCCATTCATGCGCTGCGCAACACTTCTGAGTTGACGGAGGGTGTATCCCATGATGAGCACAGTTCGACCCTCTTTTTCCTGGATAGCGACAATGGATGGGTGGTAGGACCCGAAGGTCGGCTGTTATTCTGGGTACCACCCGCTTCTCGACACCTATTGTATAGCCCTGCAACTGCATTAGTGATACCCAGCGGAGGCCCTGAACTTGATTTGAGCCAGATGGCACATGGACAACGCTGGGAACAGTGTCGAGAGCAGTGAGCCTCGTCAAAGCCCTTTCGGTTCCTCGCACTTACTAAAATCATCACCTGCAGATATTGGTACTGGGATGATCCTACTTTAGTGACCGATCATTTGTGGAGTTTTTTTTTCCAGATATGACGTGAATCATACTTTGTACATTATATTCTATGTCTATAGGTACCCAGCATTCAATCGAAATTGTTTGATGCCGCGCATTCATTCTGCACCATCCGTACAAGCAGCTAGCAGGAATGATTCGCTACGGATCGTCGCACCAAGAGCATCTGTGATTTTCAAAAACGTTGTATTAGATCGTGTAATGAGAACGGACGTTACTTACTCTTTGGGACCGGGTTCCTAAAGCTCACCGGGCACCCGGCGACCCTCATCATACACCACAATCATTACAAATTATTTCATGCCCACTCATTTCAAATATCATGATCCATACGCCACGAGTCCCTTTTCTTCTCAAGCAGCTGTCTGTTCCTTTGACGATCTCACTGGCCCTACTGCATTTCGGGCCTGTGCAGCTTTATCGAAACTGAGAGACAGCAGCGATGCGACAGTCCTAGTGGTCCCTCTTCGCATTGGCATGGAGAGAGAATAGCAAACGATGGAGATCTGGGATAAGCGGGGCATCCATCAGCGCCGTGACTTAATGATGGTGATCCGTACTTCAACTGTAGATGTGTACTCCACTTTGGCTATTTTGCAACGACGTAGCGATCTCTCTTTGCCTTGGCATGGTAGCCATGAGATGACTTGAGTCTTGGCATTAAGGCTGCCATCGCGCGATGCCTGCAATCGTAAGACAAGAACTACACCTCGCGGCCTCTGATGTGTAGGGTTTTTCGGTCTTAAACAACATACATATAAACCATGGCTTGGTAATTGTTGAAGTTAGGTTCCTTAGCAGTTATATAAACCTGGAGTTATCTCACAGTTGTGGCAGACCAACTGATCTAGTCGAGATCAAGTTGCACAGGCCCAATACATCGCAGCCGTCACGCAAAGGATAGTAGACGCGCTCGAGGAGAAATGAGTGATATATTGATATTTGAAATGAGTAACGTGCCAGTGACTCAGGCCGCACGCCTCGTTTTCTCGAGTCATGTCACACAGTCACGTTGTGCAGCAGTCTTTCATAGTAGAGAATCGTGACCTTGTTCTACAGGTGTCTGTGAGTTTACTCGATCTTCAGGTGTGATGAAGACAAAGTACACAAATTTTGTTGTCATACAAATATATTGATTGAGGATGCAGAGTGAAGTTGACTTACGGAAAAGGCACTTGAGGTCTGGACACTTAGTGTTGATCAGAACCCTTGGAGAAACAATGAGAAACCCTTCCTTACGTATCTTTTACCTTGCTTCAGTTACTATTCACGATGAGAAAAGGCAATTCATCGAGGGATTCGACAAAAGAAACCCATACATCTGAACAAGCAACAGCTCGTGAAAGCTCGGTACGGATCACATAGTTCACTCCATTCCAAACACTGACATTGACGCATCCCTCGTCTAGCATCGACCCCATAACAAAGTCCGTCGGTTTCTGAGGAAGGTTAAGGATGGTGTGCACAACTTAAGAACCTCTGTAAGTCCACGCGCATTCATAATGAATGTCCTGGAGTACGACTAATATCACCATAGCATCTCAAGCGCTCTTCATCGACTTCGAATCTCGAGGTAGGTTCTCACATTTTCATCCGCTCTCTGCGCTCTTCAAATGCTGGTGGTCGGCAGATTCAGGCCATTCCGTCTGGCGTGGAAGTAAAGGTTGATACCCAATCGGTACTTCAAGATGCTCAAGATCCTACAAAACACATGCATGCACTTTCGGGGCCCGCACAAGCGGATCTCGATACTGCGGGCAAGTTCCAGGACACTTGTCTCAAACCCCTCAGAATATTCGACGAAGTTATTGGTAGGATTGCGGATGTATGTACTATGCAGGCCCTCTTCTCGAGTTAGAAACGAACCGACCTCATTCCACAGGTACATCCATATGCGAAGATGGCACTGGGCGTATTATCTTGTGTAGCCCAAGTATGTTCTCTCTCTCTCCTCTCTCCCATTATTACTGAGCAATCATTTGTGTAGATTATTCTGGCTCAAGCGGATCGCGATGTGGCGGTACACAAACTTCTCGAGAAGTTGTGTCAAGTCTACGACTTCATATCACAAGATGACATGCTTGGCAAAATCTCGTCGATGCGCATTATCCTTGGCAGAATTTCTCAGCAGACCCGTGAATGCGCCTATTTTATCAAAAATTATTCGGAGACCAAGAACCTTTGTGAGTCGCATGAACTGCTGCGCTCTGTACCATCTCAAGCTTATACCCTCATCATCATAGGGAGCAGACACGGAAGGAATGTCGTTTTGGAAACAGACGATACGATCAAAAAGTACAATGACGTATTCGATAGGCTCATGGAAAACTTCCGGAACCAGGTTACTCGCGGCATAGCCATACACGTCCACCGTGCGGGTAAGGGTCCAGACGTGCTTGTGACTTCACATATATTGATATCTTTCCAGAAGAGGTATTGGACCTCAGCGGCATGACTTACGCAGAAAGCGCGGGACTAGATACCAGAAAGGAATGCCTTCAAGGGACGCGCACGGAAATCCTTTCTGAGATCTCCGAATGGGTCAACAGCACTGGGGATAATGTTCCACGTGTGCTGTGGCTATCTGGTCCTGCGGGTAAGGGTAAATCGGCCATCGCTCACACCATCGCTAAGTGGATCGAGGACGTGGGAGGCCTTGGTTCATGTTACTGTTTTGACCGCCAGCGAGAAGCAGATCGTCGCCATGAAAAGATCTTTTCCACGATCGCGCATGACCTGGCTGACCGTGATCCGAAGATGAGGCGGGCATTAGCAGATGCTGTTCAGACAGCAAATTCGCTCAAGAAGACGGCAGATATCGTCCAGCAGTGGCAGAAGCTTCTCATCGAACCACTGGAGAAGTCATGTGGGTCAACTGGGGAACCCATCACGGTCGTGATCGATGCACTGGACGAGAGCGGTGGGGTAGAGACACGAAGAGACCTTCTCCGTATTCTAGCTGGAAAACATCCAAATCCAGCCGTTCCCAAAATCACAGACCTCCCAGCCAACTTGCGCTTCATTGTTACCTCTCGTCCACTTGGTGACATCAAAGACGAGTTTCATGGTGTCCAGCATATTCAACCGATATCGATGGATGATATTCCACTAGCACTCGCAAAGCGCGACATTCATACATACGTATCCAAGGAGTTGGAGGGGTTGGATTTCCAGGACAGAGAGTTCGCAGTTCTCGCTGAGAAAGCTGATGGACTTTTCGAGTGGGCACGTCTGGCTTGCGGATACATCAGAAAGTCCGATGCTGGGCTATCTCGAATGGATTGCTATGAGGCTGTGGTATCACGCGATCCTGCTGAGAGAAGCATGCTGTTGCACAGCATGTATGAGCTCATTTTAACGGATATGATACCTAGGGAGACGTCTCTGCATCCGCCGAAACTGCGCTTGACGAAGCTGGCGAGATTTTGTTCAGTGATGGGACAAATATTGAGCACAGCTGAACCCCTTTCGTTAGCTTCCCTGAACGCTATGAGGAGCCATTTTCCAACTCGACAGGACAATTTCGATGTGGAACTCGTGGTTAAAAGCATGGGTTCTCTCCTCAGCGGAACCACAAGCCCTGATTCTCCAATCCGACCTCTTCACTCATCCTTCCGCGACTTCTTGACGGACAACCCATCCGGAGAATTTTTCGTCGACTTGTCAAAGGCGCAACACGACCTTGCATTCGCGTCACTTCGAGTGATGGAATACGGTCTTCGGTTCAATATTTGTGATTTAAAGTCGTCGTACCTGCCTAATAACGAAGATCCTGGACTGCAAGAACGAGTCCGAAAATGTATCCCCTCACATCTGTCATATTCATCCCGATTTTGGACTTTGCATGTACGGACGACAGTCTTCGACAAGGAGCTCGCGAAAGACGTGAGATTGTTTTTCGACCACGAGCGGCTATTTTATTGGCTGGAGTCACTCGCCCTGATCAATGCGCTCAGCGGTGCAGTTCCTGCTCTTCCGCACATTGCTCAGTGGTTGAAGGTGAGCACGCTGCTACTAGGAGTCAAATAAAGCGCTCATAGGCAACTACAGGGTCATCCCAAATTCACAGATGTGTCATCCACTGCAATGGACGTACAGAGGTTCATCCAAGTCTTTGGAGGGATGATTTTACACAGCACGCCACATCTCTATGTTTCAGCACTCCCATTCTCGCCTACCAACTGTTCGCTGTGGAGAATGTTTCCTGCAAAATTCCCAAATATTATTCGTGTGGCATCCGGACGTGATATGAACTGGCCTGCTCTTCAGAGCGTGCTCAGGGGGCACGCTTCTGGAGTCACCTCGGTTTCGTTCTCGCCGGACGGCACTCGCATCGTCACAGGTTCTTCGGATCACACCGTTCGGCTGTGGGACGCTGCAACAGGGGAGCTAGTCGGTAAGCCTTTGCATGGGCACACTGAATCAGTTTGGTCAGTCTCATTCTCACCAGACGGCACTCGCATTGTCACTGGTTCGCAGGATGGGACTGTTCGGCTGTGGGATGCAGCAACGGGGGAGCCAGTCAGTGAGCCGTTGCGTGGGCACACTCATTCAGTTTACTCGGTCTCGTTCTCGCCGGACGGCACTCGCATCGTCAGTGGTTCAAGGGATAAAACTGTTCGGCTATGGAATGCAGCGACAGGGGAACCAGTCGGTGAGCCCCTGCGGAGGCACACTCATTCAGTTCGGTCGGTCTCATTCTCTCCGGACGGCACGCGCATCGTCACTGGTTCGCAGGATAAGACTGTTCGGCTGTGGAATGCAGCGACAGGGGAGCCAGTTGGTGAGCCATTGCGGGGGCACACTGATCCAGTTTTGTCGGTCTCATTCTCGCCGGACAGCACTCGCATCGTCTCTGGTTCTTGGGATAAGACTGCTCGGCTGTGGGATGTAGTGACGGGGGAGCCAATCGGTGAGCCCTTGCGTGGGCACACTTCCTCAGTCAACTCGGTCTCGTTCTCGCCAGACGGCACTCGCATCGTCACTGGTTCACATGATACGACTGTTCGGGTGTGGAATGCAGCTACAGGGGAGCCAGTCGGCGAGCTCTTGCGGGGGCACACTCTTTCAGTTAACTCTGTTTCATTCTCGCCTGACGGTACTCGCATCGTCACTGGTTCATCGGATGAGACTGTTCGGCTGTGGGATGCGGCAATGGGGGAGCCAGTGGGCGCCCCCTTGTGGGGGCACACTAGTTCAGTTAGCTCGGTGTCGTTCTCGCCGGATGGCACTCGCATCGTCACTGGTTCTTGGGATGAGACTGTTCGGATGTGGAATGCGGTGACGGGGGAGCCAGTCGGTGAGCCGTTGCGTGGGCACACTGCTTCAGTTAACTCGGTCTCGTTCTCGCCGGACGGCACTCGTATCGTCGCTTGTTCTTCGGATAAAACTGTTCGACTGTGGAGTGCAGCAACAGGGGAGCCAATCGGGGAGCCCTGGCAGGGGCACACATCTTCAGTTCTCTCGGTCTCATTCTCGCCGGACGGCACTCGCATCGTCACTGGTTCGTATGATAAGACTGTTCGGGTGTGGGATGCAGCAACGGGGGAGCCAGTCGGTGAGCCCTTGCGTGGGCACACTTCCTTAGTCAACTCGGTCTCGTTCTCGCCAGACGGTACTCGCATCGTCAGTGGTTCGGGGGATAACACTGTTCGGCTATGGAATGCAGCAACAGGGGAACTGGTCGGCGAGCCCTTGCGTGGGCACACTTCCTCAGTCAACTCGGCCTCGTTCTCGCCGGACGGCACTCGCATCGTCTCTGGTTCCATTGATAACACTGTTCGGCTGTGGGATGTAGAGACAGGGAAGTCAGTCGGTGAGCCCTTGTGGGGGCACACTGAAATGGTTACGTCGGTCTCGTTCTCGCCAGACGGCGCTCACATTGTCAGTGGTTCTTGGGACGAGACTGTTCGGCTGTGGGATGCAGTGACGGGGGAGCCAGTCGGTGAGCCCTTACAGGGGCACACTAATTGGGTTAACTCAGTCTCGTTCTCGCCCGACGGAACTCGCATCGTCACTGGTTCGTCGGATGAGACTGTTCGGCTGTGGAATACAGCGACGAGGCAGCCATCACAACAGTGCGCCTGGTCAGATCATCCAGCATTCTCACATGAACCACACGCAATCCAGGCCATCACTACCTTGCCATTAAATAGTTGGAATAATCACCTTGTTCGCTTCTCACCCCACTCCATCCACGCGCTGCGCAACACTTCTCAGTTAATGGAGGGAGCATCCCATGATGACCGCAGTTCGACCCCCTTTGTCCTCAATTGTGACAATGGATGGATGATAGGACCCAAACATCGGCTGTTATTCTGGGTACCACCCGCTTCTCGACACCCATTTTATAGCGCTAGAACTGCATTAGTGATACCCAGAGGAGGTCCCGAGCTTGATTTGAGCCGCATGGCACACGGGCAGCACTGGCAACAGTGCCGAGAAGAGTGAGTCTCTTATAAGCTCTTTCTGTTCCTCGCACTTAGTGAAATCAACACTTGCAGACCTTAGTACCGCGATGATCATATTCTGGTGAACGATCCTTTACGATGATTTTTTTCAGATATACATACGTAGTCTAAGTAATGAGGTAGAACGTTGTACTACAATATAGAAACAAACAACCTAGTGGCTGATTGGTCAACGCTCACGATTCACTTGAACCGGCCAATCGTTTGCGTCTGTGCAGTGTGGCCTGAAGTTTGAATTGCAGAATACGTATAGTTCACCTACAGTAGAGACGTCGATCGCAAATCACCCCTGCTTGTTCCCATATTCTAAAGATTGCTAGCAACTCCCGGTAGAAAAATACGAATTCAGGTTCCATCTACAATTGCATCTTGGCGATCAAGGACAGCGAAAGATCTGAAGTGTTGGAGATAGTTCCGGACCTCGTGCCACATATTCGCATGGTTGGAATCCAAGGGACTGTGGTAGATATTGTCGACGCGTGGGAATATAGAGAGGATGATACGAGCGACAGCTTTTGTATCCAGTACCTCAGCAGAGCGCACATCCAATAGTTGTAGGGATGTATGTCGGAGTGACTCCACCGCAGGGTCGACGTCGATATTCACAGTGTCTATCAACATTCTGAGCTCTTCCAAATGGGGACATTGATGGAGCGTTGCGAGTAGTCCGCGGAATGTGACGGTAGCTTGATGATAATTTTCGTCTTTTAATGACAGAGAGCGGAGGTGTGGCCAAGATGACATGGCTTCAAAAAGACGGTAGTTGTCAAGGTGGGCGCAGCAACAAGGAAATTGGAGCTCCAAGGTTCGGAGCTCCGGACAACAACAGAATTGCGTGATTGCTATCCAAGAGTTGTCCAGGTCCTGAACTTCCGAATGGTTAGATAATATCCTAATGATTTCAAGGGTCTGGGATGCTTTACACTTGGACATGGCATGAAAAAGCCGCTCAGCGTCTGTCCAAGGCAATATAACGATAAAAAGCTCGAGATTTGTCAGCGAAGGGAATTCTGAGTGTTGCATGAGTTTTGTGACGTATGCAGCGGTGTGTGCTTCGACAGAAAGAGCTGTGAGGTTGAGGAACGGTCCAAAAGTGATATTGTCGAGGTCTGATGGGAAGCGGACCTCACTATTGAGGTCCGACGGTGACTCGGAAGGGACTTGATTAACATTATAAATCGTGACTCTGAGAAGGGTAGGGAGGTTGGACAGGTGCTTCCATGCTGCCCAGTCGAGGGGAGGACAAGACAGAGTTATGAGCCACTTGCACAAACGAACACTGTCAGATAGTACCGACAGCTTATCTGCTATGATGGCACTGGTGCGCATCACGGATAAATGTTCGAGAGCAGCACACTGGGTCACAATCAATTTTAGGTTCGAATCAATGACCCGTAGGACACAACGACGCAGGGTAGAAGACAAGAAGAGATGCAGGTATCTAGTCGGACATGCAGTGACTAGAAGTGAGGGCGTGAATAACGACTGCAGTCTGGGAAACACGCATGTCTCTACAGGGAGGACTGAGAGAAGGCGAAAATCATGGCTGGTTGGTAGGTCAATATGTATTGAGCGTACACGGGAAGCGTGACGCAAGAATTGACAAACTTCATTCGCCGATAATGGTTCGATGTCGCCAAAGTAGGAAGGGTTATATCAGGCGCGCTGTATTTAGGCGCTCGGTGAGATACCACTACTAGTGTACGAAAGGGAATAAACAGAACGTGCACTCACCTCTGTAGAGTATATTATTGGATGCAACCTTATTACGCAGCCTAGTAGTGGATTCAATCCATCGATGTTAGCCCAAAGTTCACTCATCGCGGGTTCGTAGAATGTTCTACACGTTGTTGCGAGTGCCGCAAGGGATGTCCGCACAAATGACACCTTGTCATACGACTTCATCATTGGGTTCTGCCAGTCAATTGTATTGATATGCTTGAATATCTCCAGAAGGATTTCACAGACAAGGAGAGCCCGATGCATTATGAGTAGAGTCACTCTAGTACAATACGGAGACGAATTAAGTGTTGAACCAGTGAAAAACTTCGCGAAGTCCGAGTGTCGGCCATTATCAGGTTGTGGAATTTCAGTATCGTCGAAGGGCGAAATTTACTCGTGGTCCTCAAACCCAAGCAGATCTGAATGACTTTTTATTTAGCAGATTGCATGTCATCTAAAATTCAACTCTCTGACCTGCGACGCAGTGTAACCCCTAGATTCCTAGAATACAAACATAGGAGCGGCAATGGCCTGCTGAAAGTTGAAACGTTGACTAATAAGAACATGCATTGCTTGTCTCACCCGATTCCGAGTCAGTCCCTGAAATAGACGCGCCGACGCCACCGTTCTCTTCCATTAATCTGCCAGTGAAGTCTATCACATAGGCAGTTGTATAGCGTAGCTGTTACTGACTTCCTTTGCACACTTTAAATCTTCGCGCGTTTCATGTGCAATGTCCGCAAATTTCCTCCCACATTTATCTCCTCCTGACGTGCAACAAGCAGCTCAAGTACGTACTTCAAATCTGTACTTTTTCGGGGAGATTTCTTACGACACTTTCACAGTTGATACAACAAGCATACTCCAGTGCACATGCTCAGGTAGATCAACGCCGAATTCAACAAGAGCTGGTCGAGATTCAGAGACGACCTGAAGCATGGGGGTTGATTATACCTTTCCTCGAACATCCAGACCCGAATGTCCAATTCTTTGGCGCGCATACCGCGCAGGTTAAGATCATGCGCGATTGGTAAGTGCTCTGCCTTTTCATCCTTTCAATGGTACCGATCAGCTGCTATTGCTGCAGGGATTCATTTCCTGAAGAAAACGCCGAACATCTACGAGACTTGCTGCTCAAGCTCACCTCGCATTCGATATTGACTGGCAAGGGCAAGGTAGTATGCCGCAAACTCTTTGTTGCAGTAAGTGCAAGCTCTAGATTCAAGTCCGTCTAGTAATCATTGACAGATCACATCACTTGCACTCCGCATTGCGCCGGGCTCCCCCTCAAGGTGGCCAGACTGGATAGTATCGGCAGTCAATTCTCTCTCTTCCTCTGGCATGCCTCCAGAACAACTCCTTGCCTTCCTTACTATAGTCGCTGAAGAGGTCGAAACGGCCGACCTTCTAGGGTCCAGTAAGTGAGTGCGACGACTGGATTCACTCTGCATCGTCACCAATTTCGTTTCAGGATGCAAATGCACCAATCTCTTCTGGACGCTTCTCCGATGGTCATCCAAGCTGTAATAGCATCTATTACTAGACCGACTCTCATATTGCCTGAACTACAATCAGCACTCAAGTGCTTCCAGGCATGGATATACATATTACGGGCCAAGTAACGTTCTCTTATACATTGCTCAAATTTCAACTTACCGCGTTACAAGTGACATCACGCCCATTATTCCATTACTGATCACAATAATGACGCCTGCACCAGACTCCGGATTCAACGAATCAACTTTCTCAGCGGCTTCTGATGTTTTACAGGAGATCATGACAAGGTCTTCGTTGGCTGGAGGTGCGGGTACAGGTACCTTGACGGAGCCGCTTCTGGCTTGGCTTGATGGCTATGGAGATCGTGGTGAGCCTCGGTGGTTGCAAATATTCATTTGATGATTGCTCACTGTTATCTACAAATCCAGCCGGTTCAGTTGATGGTGTGTCTCATTCGCTTTGCAAATTACTGGTCGCCTTGGGAGACCACTCCACCATGTATTTTGCATCCAACATCACATCGTTAAAACCCATACCCGGAACACCCTACCGGCGCGCCTACTTTGTGCAGAAATTCTTGCACCTCCTTTTGAAATATACTGGACTTCCGGGTTATTACGGTGTCGACGAAGAGGCGAGCGAGATGACTCTTGGCTTTTGGTACCTCTTTCAGGAGTCGTTGTGGAGCGTAGAGTACGAAGATCAAGATGAGGATGAAGATGGCATACCTTCGCTTCTTAATATCAAGGAAAAGGAACAATGGGCCATCGTGAATGCGGTATATGTTCAACTTGTGGAGATACTGAGAAGGAAAGTGACGTGGCCAGACCAGCGTACTCTTAGTTACTGGGCAAAAGGTAATAGATTTATATCACATTTACTTGTCTTCTGCTGAAACGGACTGCTTTGTAGATGAAGTCGACAGGTTTCAAGTGTGAGTGAGGGCAATATTCATCAATTCGCATGGCATTGACAATTTCCAGATATCGGAGGGATGTCGGCGATACCCTGATCAATGCGTGAATAAGATGATCAACATGCTTGTGTTTTATGTTGATTCATCCTCAGATATTACATCCTGCGAAATGACATGCTGGGGTACTTCCTTGAGGACATGCAAAAGCGCTTTGCACAACCGAATGGATCACAAGGATGGGAGGTAGGCGCTTCTTTTGGTCTATATGATGCTCATTTAATGCATACTACAAGGAAATTGAAGCCACGTTACACTGTATTATGTCAATTCAAGAAGCGGTACCGCTGGAAGATAACCCCTTCCTCGCTCGGCTGTTTGGACCTGATGTACTTGGTCGTTTGCCAACTTCAGGTCAGGATCGAATACGTAGGACCATGCTTGGCTTGATTGGTAAGAGTATCGCATACACGGCTTTTGATCGTCTTCCTAATCTTCAGTGTCCAGCGGCATACTCAATATGGTTCACAATCCATCCCAAAGTACCAATATCCACCTCAACTCCGTCTCTTCTGATGAACGCTATTTCTTACGTTGTCGCTGCTCTACCAGATCCTGCGTTGTGTTTGCCAGCTGCAAATGCCCTTCGTGATCTGTGCGATGCTAACCGCGCTGCGCTAGCGCCTCATATTGGAGCATTTGCGGAGCTGCATGCTGGATTGAGTGACATTCCGGTGCGTGAAATCCATGTATGGCTGTATCTTCACTGACATGTAAACATGCCCAGGATACGGAAAAGAGCAAGGTTCTTCAATCAATCGCAAGTGTAATACAAGCATTACCCCCTGAAGAGGAGATTCCACCTATCCAAGCAATTGTTAGTCCAGTAATTGAAAAATTGGCACAAGCCCTGCACATTTCTTCCCAGGTTCGTATCAAGCTAGACACTGGTTTCTTCGGTTGAGTTGTTTTGCCTTCCGCAGCTCGTGGACGAAACTCGTATCATCATCATTTCCCAGCTTCAGACATTGTCAGGGGTAGCCAAAGGTCTTACACGCACGCAAGACTCGTTGCTTATCCTTGACGAATCGCCCGAAGAGAGAGCCGAGGCTGAGCGCCTACAACGAGCACGTGACGACTACACGATGGTGAAAGTTCGTGAAGACCTGTTCAACACGATAAGAAATGTAACAACATGCTGGTCCACGGATGCTGGTGTTTCGGATGTATGTTTCAGTGTATTTCTATGCATTATTTGACTAACACTGAACAAGGCATTGAGTGACTTTTTCCGTTCGATAACTTCCTTGCCTTCGGATATCACCCTGCTTTCGCTTCCTGCAGCTCCGATTTTTGAGATCATATGTCTTGCATGCCAGAGGCAACTGACGGCTGTATGGCTGTCTTTAGCAACTATGCTTGTCATACAGCTTGATCCGCCGACATTGTTTTCAACTTCGACGCTTAAATCGACACCGAGTCCTGAGGCACTGGGGGTAATCTCGACTCTACTACCAGTGTTGCTTGAAGCATCGCTAGGAGTACTGGGACAGCCTGGAGCGATGGAAGCTGTGGGTATCTTGCGCCATTGTTTAAACAAGAGTCCTGATAATTTCTTGTTTTAGAATCCTGACATCGTGCAGGCATTCTTCGGATGCATGGATACCGTGAGTACCGGATGTAGAATTAGAGACCCAGTGCAAAGGCTAATTGAAAACAATCAGATTGCAAAGCATTTCCTTGTGGGGTTTTATCGGCTACCGCCCGGCGCCCTCGACGCGTTGATGCAATGCGCTGTGACTTCATTGTCGCTGCAAGAGCGATATTCGCTTGTTGCAACATGCACTTTTCTGGTACTTGTTGTTTTGTGCTAATGTTACCATTTCTCACTCATTGATGTCAGGAAACGCTCATGAGGCGCACAGCCAGTAGTGATGATCTGGGAGATGCAAGTACTATGCTAATCCAAGGGCATGGTCGGCCGATCCTACGAGCCATTTTGTCTGGCTTCGCAGGTGTGGCGCCAAGATCCGCGACGCAGAACCTGATCGAATTGCTATCCGTAATAGCATCCAAGTTCCCCGCAGAGACAAGAGCGTGGATGACTGATATCTTGTTTGCGGTATGCATTGGTTGTTGCTCTGCGAGGAAAGTCTGACATAGGTACAGGATGACTTTGTGCAGTCGAAGGCCAACCCGGAGGCGAAGCGAACTTTCGTAAAAGCTATCATTGGGTTTGTCATGCTGGTCATAGAACTTCCTGTACTGATTACGAGTAGATCTCGATCGCCGAAGAAAACGAGGGAAGCAGCACAGCAGTTTACACTTGTCGCTCGAGGCCTGGAAGGTACTAGCTTTGGGTATGCCTCTGTTAATATTTGATGTTGGGAGTTTTTCTACTGGTCATTACGTCGAAGGACTGGCGCTCATCGGAGATGTCGGTCACCATTTTATCAATGTCAGTGTGTACCTAGTATCACGGTAACCATTGGGCGTGGAAGGGCCGAGGTGAGTGCGGCGGCCACAACTGCCAATGTACTGCAAGGGACCTTACCTTGTGGTTATCCTGGCGAAGCTCTCACAGCACGAAGCGCAATGGTTGGCTCAAAGGAGGGCCACTCCCATACTATGATCGTGCGACGGCCTCCGACGGCAATTAAGTTGAAGGAAGATGAATCGTCGGCGTGTCGGTGATGTTAAATGTTGTTGAAGGACCTAGTATATGTGTCTGAAACCTGTGATTCTCAGGGTTGGTCCAAGAAGCATATTTGGGCAAGTACCAGGGCACTCGGCGGAAGAGCGGCTTATTGAGTGAAGAACGACGGCAATCGTTATCAAAAGCGGTAAGTGATTCGGCCGTAGCGGCAATAGTCTTACAAATAGATAACTGTGATTGGCTGTCAAGCTCCTATGAATCACAAGCATAAATTGGTAACTTTCGGAACGCGAATTGCCGAGCTCACGCTTTTCTTCAAACTTGCTTGTCGTCGCACACACTTGCTCGTCGGTCTTTTCGACGATGCCTATCCTCTCTTCCTCAACGCGCGATGCGGTACGCTCGCTGCAGCGGCTGGCCGCGGGGATGGCCACTGCCGCCCCAAGAATTGGTGATACCAAGGTCCCTATGTCGCTCCTCGAGAAGGGTGCATACATAAACTATCAGCGTATTGAGGACAACCTCGCCATCGTCCGTGACAGGTGATACTGACCATTTAATCGATTCATAGTCTGACTGCTAATAACTATCTGGTCCATAGGCTTCAGCGGCCACTTACTTTGTCGGAAAAGATAGTGTACGGACACTTGGATGACCCTCATAACCAGGACATTGTCCGAGGCACAAGTTACCTTAAGCTCCGCCCTGACGTATGTCTAATGTTTTTCTTCTGCTCCGGATAATCGCTGAACTTATCGATAGCGGGTAGCTTGTCAGGATGCTACTGCCCAGGTCCGCTCATAACGTCATTACTATATCTCCCCGCTGACGTAACCATAGATGGCTCTGTTACAATTCATGTCCGCAAACATGGACACAGCAGCTGTTCCAACCACGGTTCACTGTGACCACTTGATTGAAGCTCAAGTTGGTGGTGTGAAGGATTTGGCACGTGCCGTCGATCTCAACAAGGAGGTGTACGATTTCTTGGCTACTGCAACAGCAAAAGTCGGTTGTTTGCAACTTCGAGTTTTTTTATGTTTGCTCATTGGTTTGCAGTATGGTCTTGGATTCTGGAAGCCAGGCTCTGGTATCATTCATCAAATTATTTTGGAAAACTACGCATTCCCTGGTGGACTCATGATTGGTACCGATTCTCACACACCTAATGCGGGTGGTTTGGGTATGGTTGCTTGTGGTGTTGGAGGCGCCGATGCCGTTGACGTCATGGCGGATATTCCTTGGGAATTGAAGTGCCCCAATGTTATCGGTGTAAACCTTACTGGCAAGATTGCAGGCTGGACTACCCCTAAGGGTGCGTGTGTTGTTAAATTGATTCTTCTTGCATCGTTGATTATCCGTAGACGTCATCCTGAAGGTCGCTGGTATTCTCACTGTCAAGGGTGGAACTGGTGCTATCGTTGAATACTACGGCTCTGGTGTCGAGTCATTGTCCTGCACGGGTATGGCCACTATCTGTAACATGGGTGCCGAAATCGGTGCAACTACCTCGCTCTTCCCATTCAACCGTCGTATGGTTGACTATCTCAACGCTACTAAGCGTTCCGAGATTGCTCAATACGCCCAGCGCTTTTCACACAACCTTAAGGCTGACGAGGGCTCCGAGTACGACCAGGTTATCGAGATTGTTTGTAATTTCGTTAATCTCCTCGTCGTCCGGACTGATGGTATCCCTAGAACCTCTCAGAACTCGAGCCTCACATTAACGGTCCTTTCACTCCTGATCTTGCTACCCCGCTCTCGAAGTTTGCAGAAGAAGTCAAGAAGAACAACTGGCCCCAGGAACTCAAGGTTGCTCTCATCGGTTCTTGCACTAACTCTTCATACGAGGACATGTCACGATCTGCTTCCATTGCCCGTGAAGCTGCCGAACATGGCCTTGATGTCAAGAGCAAGTTCACAATCACTCCTGGTTCTGAGCAAGTCCGTGCTACCATTGAGCGTGACGGTCAAATCGGTGCTTTCGAAAAGGTCGGCGGTCTCGTTCTGGCTAATGCATGCGGTCCTTGCATCGGTCAATGGGACAGGAAAGACGTTAAGAAGGGCGAGGTCAACTCAAGTGCGTTTTTGTGTCGTCATATTACATTTTCCAACCAGTGATTTTTAGTCATCACCTCCTACAACCGTAACTTTACCGGCCGTAACGATGCTAACCCTGCTACCCACGCTTTCGTCGCCTCTCCGGACATTGTGACCGCAATGGCCTTCGCTGGTGACCTCACTTTCAACCCGGTTTCGGACACCCTCATTGGTTCTGATGGCAAGCCCTTCAAGTTCTCAGACCCTACTGGCAACGAACTTCCTCCTCGTGGTTATGACCCCGGCCAAAACACCTTCCAGCCTCCTCCTGCAGACCGTGCTAGCGTTGCAGTTGCAGTTGACGATAAGAGCGACCGTCTTCAACTCCTTCAACCCTTTAAGCCTTGGGATGGCAAGACCCCGACTGACCTGCCCGTTCTGATCAAGGTGAAGGGCAAGTGCAGTAAGTGAAGCTCAATTCTGAGTCCTCGTACTGTGTCTCATTTACGTGTCTAGCCACTGACCACATATCTGCTGGTGGTCCTTGGCTTAAGTACCGCGGTCACCTTGAGAACATTTCGCGTAAGGCATCTTATCCGATAATTCTCTAGAGTTCCATCTAACCCTAGGATAGAAAACTGTTTAATCGGTGCAATCAACGCTGAGAACGGCGAGGCAAACAAGATCAAGAATCAGCTCACTGGCGAATACGGTCCAGTTCCCCAGACTGCTGCTTACTACCGCGACAAGGGTATCAAGTGGGTCGTTATTGGTGATTCTAACTACGGTGAAGGTTCATCTCGCGAGCACGCTGCCCTTGAGCCCCGTTACCTTGGTGGTCTTGCTATTATTACCCGGTCTTTCGCTCGTATCCACGAGACGAACTTGAAGAAGCAAGGCATGCTTGCTCTTACTTTTGCCAACCCTGAGGACTACGACAAGGTTCAGCCTAGCGACAAGGTTGACATCGTGGGCCTGGACACCTTCGCCCCTGGAAAGAACTTGACTCTTGTTGCCAAGCATGCAGACGGTAGCAAGGATGTAAGTTCTTGAATCTTGTAATGGCTTTTTGTGGCGCTGATGCAATAATCTTGCAGGAAATTCCTCTTGCTCACTCCTTCAATGAGGGTCAAATCGAGTGGTTCAAAGCAGGTTCTGCTCTCAACCTGGTGCGTTCAATTCATATGTGACATTTGCATCCTCTGACGTTGTCGCTATAGATGGCTGCCAAGGCCAAGCAATAAATAGTGATATAGACCGAAGGAACATGTGTCCAGACACAATAGACCTCCTGTTCAAGTTATCACTTCTCCCAATACTTATTTACTTCGTTATATATATATCACGGTCTCGACAATTTGTCTATACATCTTTTGTAATAACACTGGACGACAAATTCTAAATCATTTCGATCTTGGATACCTTGGGCATCGATAAGGG
Source organism: Suillus decipiens (assembly GCA_016695475.1). Taxonomy (NCBI): domain Eukaryota; kingdom Fungi; phylum Basidiomycota; class Agaricomycetes; order Boletales; family Suillaceae; genus Suillus; species Suillus decipiens. The sequence continues at coordinate 107,015 of MU173039.1, read as the reverse complement.
TTATTCATCCACAGGTTCGTGCATCATCATTTTCCGTCTTCGTTCCAACAGGGCTTTTCTTGCCATACTCTCTCTCCCAGATAGATGACCAGACTGAGGTGGACGTAACAAGTCTGATCCAAAAGATATCATAGAAGATGCGGACGATGATTCATGCCGAATCGGTTTAGGCCTTGAACGTCTCCGCTGCCCACCCCTCTTTCGCGACGACATTTTGGATTGCTCAGAATGCATTGTATTCGTGCGCGACTTCGGAACGTCACTGGAAGAAAGCGCCTGGTGTGACTGTGTAAACCCATACCCGTAGTTCTTCAGGTTCGCTGTGGCTGCAGCAACAGACTCGGAGGTGTAAACGCTACTGGAGCTAGCGTGCGAGGCACGGCTCTTATCCTTTGCTAGACCGATAGGAGCTGCGTTATACTTCAGCGGTACGCGGGACTCCTGTGTCCACGCGGGCGTCATGCCTGGGCGAAGCGTTACCTGGCTATCGTTGGAAGCCAGATTCGACTGTGATACGCCGGGGCAGGAAACCCTGTCTCGAGGATAGCCATCCAGTCCATGGAAGTGCAGGCCGTTTGAGGAGTCGTCGTTCAGCTGAGACTTTGTAGAGTATGGCAGTGGATCGTGATTAGCGAGGGGTACTTCGTATTCGGGATTTGGAATTTGTTGTACCCAATGATTTTTTGCCGACCCCGGCGGAATATCGTTTTCTTCATATGTGGATTGGCGTGGCGCGCGGTTGCCAGCAACAGTGCTAAAGGCGGTCATGAAGTTGGACTTGAGGACGGAAGCCCAACCCTCCGGGGGTGGGTGTTCGTTTACTATTCGGTCGTGAGGTTCAGCCTCATCAGGGAGTGGTACGTTATGCCAGTCCCCAGGGCCGATGTCTGGCGTATGCTCCATCACTGGTCGTAAACTCTCTCTGGGCGTGCGATGAGCATGGGCCGGGGAGGGGGGAAATTGGGGTAGACCATCTCCTTCCGGCGGGAGAAAACTTTGCGTAGGATACTGGGCAGCGCTCCGCGGTGGACCCAATTCTGCTACCCTTGTGCTGTGAAACATTGGGCCACCGTGGCTTGACTCATCACCAGACGTCATATCGCCGGGGGCAATATTTGCTACCTGCAGCCGACCTAGCGTGCGCGGGCTTTCTTGTACGCTGAATCCACTTGCATAATTTGCGAGTGCGGGTCGCCGTTGCTCCATAGGCGGGTAGACGTCGTCAGCCACCATTCTTGATGGATTGTGCCCTGGTGCCCGATCATAGGTTTTGTAGAAATTCGCAGCCGTCGGTGTGTTTATGGAACTGGAAAAAGGATCGCCAGTATTTCTCCGGACTAGAGATGCAGGGAGGTAGAACTCAGATTCCTCGTGCGGGGTGTGCACCTGCGGGCTGGGCTTGGGGCTGTCCTCGAGTATATCCCTCGCTGTCCAAAGTTCGTCGTCGTCTCGCGTCTTCCGCACTGATGCACGTGAACGCATCCACCATGCCAAGAATGCCAGACAACAAGCAACGACACAGACAGTGCCCAGGATGATCGCAACGTAGAACGGGGCAGAAAACTCTGTCTTGGACGTATGCATGGAAGCGGGAGATACGAGTGTTGTTGGACTAGTGGATGTGCTAGTACTTCTTGAGGTGTTGAAGGGAATGCTAGCGGTGGTGCCTGTCTGTGATGAAACCGAGGGACTTGGAGTCGCGCTGCTGAGCAATGAGGATATTGTGTCAGGTGCCGTAGCTGAGGTCATTGCCAAGGCAGGAACTGTAGTCATCAACGTCTGAGACTGTGTAAACTGGTCTCCTGTCTGTATTCCGGTTGCACTGATAAGGTCAGGAGTGATCTGAGTGCTCGGCTGTGGCATATATTCCGGCCTGCGGCTGCCTTCGGGGTAGAATGAAGCATCTCCAGGTCCAGCTGGAAGATCTGAATTCACGATTGATGGTTGGCCATTTTGTCCCAGAATCAAGCTAGAATCCGCTCTGCGATTACGGTTGTGGGGAGCAATGGCAAAGAACGGCCTACGGGAAATCAAAGATATGGGCATGGTAAGATTGGGCGTCACGATATGCGCGCCTGGCGCTGAGCTACCAGAGCCTTGGCTGAAAGATGATGTAAAAATGAAGGGTACGTACTGTGAGTCTTAGTTCTTAAATCATGAAATGCGTTGGCTTGAAAATTGTGATCCAGACGGCCAGCCTGACAGCTTTGCATGGTTTTATCATTTTTTTACCTGATGTCACGCAGTAAAGTCGAGTCTGTGTCTGACATGTCAGACACAGACTCGACTTTACTGCGTGACATCTGACAGCCCAGCTGTTCTTAGTACTTGAGTGTGGCAGGAAGGACCGAAAGGAGACTAACACTAGTAGTGAACAAACATTGGTCGGACTTCAAAATAAGTTGCGGTAGTTCACCATAGAAAAGCACATCGCGATTGTATTTGTTCAGCCAAATGTCCCATCGTCCTCGTCATCTATGGAGGACCCTAAGTTAGCACTCATTGAACATTGCGTAACCTTCCCGCATCTGATAAACGTGTACCATCGTAGGTTCCCTGAGACCCTGGCTGCGGCTCTCCTCGAGGTATGAGGCCTTTAGAGCTGATTCTGGCTTGTTACATGCACGACCGCACTCTTTAAAGAGAGGAACAGATTGAAACGTATGCCCTCAACTTCATAATGACCCTCTTACCCTTGACTATCCTATTACTGTTACACATCCCATTTGTTTACTCCTCACTGCCGAGCCTCAGTGGAACCAGTATCACTACACTCGATGACAGTGCCCCTTCATCTTGCAGTAACACCAGAACCTTTTGGGACATCATCTGGAGCTGTGCTGCCACTTTATTCGCATGCACTTGGACAGCAGTCCACCCAAACATCCCGGGTCTGGACGGGGACAAATTGATTGTTTTCTCTCGTCGCCTAGGCTTCATGATGACGGCGCTGATCTCCCCAGAACTCATGATTATCTTCGCTACAATACAGTTTCTAAGCGCTCGTGACACTGCAGATGTCTTCAATGATGCCTTTAGTGCGCAATTTCACCAGGTCTGCAACGACCATTCAGATATGGGAGAGACTACAGCTACGTTGCCCGATGAAATTCCAACATCAGATGGAAGGAACAGTCCACGCCTGAGCGCTCCGCAGGTTACAGGTTGCGATTTTACAGGTCGGTTACATGTTTGGCCCTTTAGTGTGGTAACTGATTTCATTCAACAAATGTCTCACAGGATGGACAGTAACGCATGTTTTCTTTGCGTGGATGGGTGGCTTCATGCTCTACGTCAATGGCAAGCCGCGAGCCACTCTTACACCCCAAAAAGCTCGAGCACTTTTTTTATGAGGGCTTCGTGGAAATGCCCGTCATTATGGAGGCAGACATCGAAGATCGAAGCAAGGGCAACGCACTATCTAAAGGCATCGCCGTTCTTCAGCTGACGTGGTTTGTCTTCAGTTTGTACCTTCAAAATCCTCCGATAACACTGCTTGGACTCGGCACCCTCGCTGTGGCTGCCCTCACCGGTATTGCCTATGCCTTTTGGTGGAAGGAGCCTAAGAACGCAGGACGCTCTGTTGGTGCATAGCATTCGACGCGACGGCAGCACGCTGCGGAGTTGAGCAATAGGAATTCAAACCACATACATATGTTCGCCTCCCCGCCTACTTCTCTCCCTCAGTTCCTTCCACTACGACTGAGGTCTCTAACTGTATCTAGACTTTGTACGCTCTCGTGCTGTTTATTGGAAAGCAACTGCCTCTCCGCCAAGTGATTTAGCCTATGGGTATGTTGTTAATATTCTTGCTTGAAATTGTTCTGATTCGGCTACACTCTAGCAAAATAGATGCAATATTCTCGTCTGAAGACTGGGTTGACCTTGTGTTCACTTACACTTATCCCCTTCTCAGTCTTACAGGCCGCTTATCCAAATCCCCCCGTGCCGTCCAACCACGTCGGGTTCTATCTGTGGGTGGCTATGACGAGGGCAGTGCCTACCACCGTCATTATATCACTATACTTTTCATTGGATGTTTTAGTGGGGCAATGTTTGGAGGTATACATTGTCTGGGCTGGGAATGTTTTGTTTCAGGGGTACGCAGATAAAATACTATGGCGTGCAGCTTCTCTTGGAATAGTACTCACATCGGTATCCCTCTTTCTACTGTATAGCTACGTCTTTTGGGTGAATGGTTTGAACAACGTCGCCGATATTATCGTGTTTTTAATTTTATCTTTCACATATACTGTTGCACGTATTATACTAATTGCACTTATGTTGAAGAGCTTACGATCACTTCCTCCTGGCGTATATGATACGGTAGCCTGGACCAACTTTATTCCACATTTGTAGTCTCCCTTTAATTTACTTACATCACGATTATGCCTCTTTTGTAATCAACGGGCGAGTGTCGAGCCCTGTTGCTTGTGTCTATTTGGGTGTGAGTCATGTGACACTACATCTTATCATTGAATCGATATCTTGTGGACATCCAACTGATCAATGCATAAAGCTCTGTTCGTCTGCGAAATTCTCCTGAACATATTCTCGCATGTCGATAAATTATTTTCATCGTCATATCACCCAAAGCCATTGGGTTGGAAATCCCTTGCAGCGCTTGCGAGGACATGCAAATCCTTTCACGAGCCCGCCATGGATTTACTTTGGGCCGACATGCATGGAATAGTACCATTGCTAGGCTGCGTCACACGGCTGCATCCAATCATATATCAGAACTCCAAAATAGTCAGTGCAGACTCGTCATGTTCTTTCATTTGCTGCCTCTCTGACTCACCGAATATCTCAACGCAGTACCTCTGGTCATCTCAAGACATTGAACCTTTATCTGAGCATGAGACATCCCAATTTTTACGTCACGCTACCCGTGTTCGCTCGTTGCATTTGACAAGCAGCAAACATTTTCACCTTTTCGCAAATCTCCCCACCGAGACATGCATTTTTCCCAGTCTGTTTTCATTATCCTTTATCGTCGATCGTCCTCACGCTAAACACTTGCATCTATTCTTATCCACTACACTGCGCCGTTGCAACCTATCGGTTATTTATCCGGATTTAAAATATATCGCGACCCGTTTCGCTGCTTTGGAGCACTTGTCCGTCGAGCCCTTGTCAATCGGGCCCTTCGATGATTGCATAGCAGATGACCTGCCTCTGCTGTCTAACAGCGTCCGCTTGTGCAAGCAGCTTGTAACTCTGTGTTGCCCACCTCTTGACTGGGCAGCATGGAAACACATTTCCAACCTCCCTACCCTCCTCACGGTGGAGATTAGCGAGCCGCGCGGGGGCTCTCACTGGCCTTTGGGTCTGGATACCCCCAACTTCCCACCTTTCCGCAACCTCACAGGTCTTTTTTTTTATGTAAATACAGCTGCGTACACCATTGCAGCCATCCAACACTCAGAACTCCCCGTGTTACAAGAATTTGTAATGAAAGTTAGTGTTTTACCTTGGGCAGAGGCCGAGCAACTTTGTCGCGCGCTGTCCCAGTGCAAGGCAATTCAGAGCCTTAAACACATTGATATCACCTCCGCTGGTCCAACAGTTGGGGAGCCCTCGAGCAGCTCTTTGACAGTGATCACACAATTCTTTTGTTTCAACCAGCTCCGAACCCTGCAGCTCGACTTTCCTCACTGCTGTTTTAACCTTGATAACAACCTTCTTTTGGAAGCCATGGAAAATTGGCCATATATATGTTCGTTGGAATTAGTGGATGAGGACACAGTACCCACTGTCACATTCCGCGGACTATTCACAGCACTTCCGCGATGTCCCTCCTTGCGTAGGTTGGACATGTCAATGGACGCTGTGAGAATCGATATCGATCCCACAGCCGAGTCATTTCAACACACTACCATAGAATCATTGAACTTAACCCGATCTCGTGTAGCGGATCCTGAAGCTGTTGCTCGCATCCTCTTCTCCATGTTCCCTCATATTGACGAAGTCACCGACCCGCGAGCCCCATGGGGCTCATTCGCCATGGCGATTTACTCTCAGACGCAGTGGGATGAGGTCAACATGCATCTCAATATTTTGAACGGCCGCGAGCCACAAAGCCCCGAGTCTGAGTAGGACGCGGACTAGTGAATTTTTCGGGTCTTATTATCATAATTGCACTTCTCTTTTCCTGGCCTTATACATCTCCTATGTTACTGTGACTCAATAACATTACTACTCTCGGAAACCCATGTTCTACTTAGCACAAGCGCTCCGCTCGTTTTCTAGCCCGAATCACAATAACGTTGAATGTTGTCGCATACAGGCCGTGAGGAGGTCTGCTTGCGATTGGTAGTCCAGCTTGAATGCGCTGGATTGCAAGGCAGAGTGAACATGGCCATGAGTTCCCACAGCGGAGACATTGTGACACATGCAACTAAAGATGCGACTTCACTTACTCCGCTCACTGGGGGCGAAAGTCAGCGAAACCAATGTTGGAATGCTGCCGAAAGAGATTTATTATTTATGATTCGATGACATGGATCTTTGATGCACTCCCATGCAACTTTATTTGCTATAGGCAATTCGTCCCACATCATGATGATGGCTGTTGCATTTCGAATGAGATCTGCTCCTGGCGAAAAGGGATGGATGGTAGAATGCAGGTTTGCGCTGTGGGAATGCCAAACATAACGAGCTGTCCGACCGTGTTTATACGCTGTTGCAACAGCGCACTATTTCCGATAGTGAGGATGATGTGCCCTGATGCATGCAGTGTCGACGATAGTACGTTCACCATCAAAGTCTTCACTCTTCCTGGTCGACCTCCGATGAAGAACATGCGGTTCCGTTGGGACTAATCGCAGATAGCAGCAACATAACATCGATCTGAGGAGCCTTGCGGTCGGTAAAAGTGAAGACGGAGACAGGGTCTCCAACGCTGTCCTCTGAATCAACGGAGGCCGGCATAAACCCATTCATCTTCCAAAACCTCTGTTTCGGCTCCAACGTGTAAGGAGTAGCACTCTGGGTACCCACAACGCCGTAAAAAGAACACGCAGAAGCCATGGTGGTTCAAGAACATAGGAGTATCGAGTTAGGAGAAAAGGAGCAATCACATGTGGCAGACTGGTGACTACAGACAGACTGGTCACGAGTCTATGTGGGGCGCGGGAGCTTTGGAGCACGGGAGGTTGACTCGAATTGCTTCTGCGGGATGATGAATCGAACATTCCGTCTTTAGATATCTATCTCGTGCCAATGTTACCTGTTGAATAATGCAATAGATGCAGAGGTGTATCAGTTCACTAATGTCGTCGTGTAGAGTCGAACTGAAGACCTTCGGAAGCGATCAAAACATTGAGAACTCAGAGCTAAAAATGGTAATCATGATATCTAATTATTAAATTATTAATTATAGTCACTGTGCACGGGACTTTCCAGAGACGCGCACTAATCAGGTGGGCTCATTGAACTCAGGACAACGTGCACACTGCACACTGCGCGGGCTGAATTTTCCCTACAGGAGTATAGGCTGGGAAATAGACCAGAAATCAGGGGATCCGGCATGAGCGACGTGTCACTGAACCGATGCTTTAAATTTGACCCTAGATATCGTATTCTGTTCGCTTCTGCTCAAAGTCGTCACCGGCACTTACGAAGATAAAACCTTCGTGTTCATGCTGTGCAGGGCTCTCTGCGTTGGAACTACTCCATTGACGTACCACCGATGCATCGCGCTTTGCTTGTTTCTGAAATCCTTCTGGATATATTTGCCCATGTCAATACAATCCTGGACCCGCTATCGTATGGCGGGATATCATTGACTCGGAGATCCCTTGCAACGCTTGCAACTACATGCAAAACCTTCTACGAGCCTGCAATGGACTTGCTCTGGGCCGAAATGCATGGGATAGTACCATTGCTGGGTTGTGTAACCAGGCTACATCCCATGATATATCATCATCATGCCGGAAGGGTTAGTGCGGACTAGTCACGTTCTTTTCATGTTATTTCGTTCTTTAGCTCACTGGGTGTCTGAACGCAGTATTCTTGGTACTCGGAAGGCATCGATCCATTGTGCGAGCATGAAATCCATCAATTTATGCGTCACGCCCACCGTGTACGCTCATTGCAAATCCCCTTCGACAACCATTTTCACCTTCTTTCAGTCCTTCCCATCGAAACATTGATATTCCCGAAATTGCTGTCGTTATCAATGGTTCCACATCCAACTGAATACTTATATCTTTTCCTGTCCCCAACACTGCGTCGCTGTTTCCTATCGCTCATCCATCCCGATTTGAAATTAATTGCGACCTGTTGCACTAGTCTGGAGGATTTAACCGTCAAGGTTCCCTGCCCAAGCACAACAGACGAGCTGTCTCTGCTATCTAACGGTATCCGTCTGTGCAAGCAGCTTGTAACCCTATATTGCCCACCTCTCGACTGGGCAGCATGGGAGCACCTATCGAACCTCCCTACCCTTCTCTCAGTGGCGATTTCTGGTGAAGTCCTTTGCCCGTTGGACACGGATAACTTCGTTTTCACACGTTTCCTCAACATCACAACTCTTTCTTTCCATCTGACCACGGCTTCATACGTCATTGCAGTTATGCGCAACTCAGCATTCCCCTCACTGAAAGAGTTCAAGATGATTGCCCGTTTTTTGCCCTGGGAAGATGCCGAGCAGCTTTTTCATGCACTATCACAATGCACGACACGCCAGACCCTTCAACATATTGAAATTTTGTCCCGTGATCAAGGAGTTCCGGAGCCCCTGGACAACTCTCCGACACTAATCACCCAATTTCTCGATTTCACGCAACTCCGAACCCTGCAGCTTGCTTTTCCTCATTGCTGCTTTCGACTTGACAACCACCTTCTGTTGAGAGCCATGTCAAGTTGGCCGCACATCCGCTCTCTGAAATTGGAAGACTCGCAACTTCGCTCAGCTACCATCACATTCAGCGGATTATTCACAGCGCTGCGTCAATCTCCCCACTTGCATACGCTGCACATATTAATAGACGCTCTGAGTATCGACATTGATCCTCAGGCCGAGTCGTTTCAGCATACATCTCTACAAACATTAGATGTGCGCTCGTCTCACGTAGCGGATCGTGATACCGTCGCTTACATCATTTTCTCTATGCTTCCTTCTGTCGAGTGTGTCATCTACGGCTCGAGTGCACACCACATTTGGTACGCATGGCGGGAAGTCAACAAGCGTCTCCGATCTCTCAAATCTTCTGTGGTCCTTGACCGTCGTATCACAGGATGCTGAGCTCACTATACGTACTTGATCAGCGATTATCCTGGATTGCGTCCAATCTTCATACTTAGGGTGTGGGTGTAGGGGGTCAGAATGAGCAACGTAACTTATGCCTAGACGTGTAATTGACTCGGAATTTATTATTCGTACAACCAGCTCTCACCTATCGTCGCAGTACGCCCTGTACATAGAATGTTTGGGAATGTGAAAATCAGTTTGCATCCTACTGCGCAACAGTCCGACATCTGCACCTGCCAGAACCGAACCGTGTTTAACGGTTGTACTTATGGGAAGCATGTATCTCACTAGGGTCCTTCGACCTCAATAACATTGGTGATGGTGACTGAGGGAGTCCGAAGTTCGAGCTCTGGATTTCAACATACTACATGCACATGCCTCGATCACACTATTTTGTTGTGAATTTTAGTTCGCTTCACACGTCGTTCATTGATGTGGCTGACTTTGACGACAAGGAGTCTGAATCCATTGGCAATGATAAACAACGAGCCACCGCAGCAGAAATCCATGAAGTCATGAAATACTCTGCTGAGCTTAGATGATATATTGAATTATGCAACTTGCCAAGCCAACAAACAAGAACTTTAGATGATGGAGACGGAGACGGGAGCGAGTACTTATTGATGAAGCATCGGGATGTGTGGGTACATTTAACACATAAGTTGTACTGGTGCCGTTGAGTGTGGATGGTTGATGGCGTGTATTAGTGTCTGGTATAAGAATAAACGTCACGTACGAATAGTCAGTGAGTGATTGTGATTGTAAATGAAATCAGTGGCGACACTTTCTCGAGTATCTAAACGATGAGTCGCTGACTGTGAGACATTCGACGCCGTTCCGCAAATATTGTTGACAACAATATGCGAGATGTCTGCAGAAGCAACCTTGGCGAAAAACACTTGCTGCGTGCGAGGTATTTCTGCGGAGGTGCGGCCTTGTGGAACATGCTCACAAGATTCCACGGACACGTTATAGATAGGATGTGGGACAGCACTACAGCAAAAATTGTTCTGATGACAGAGGATAAAACGGACCGGAGTGAAAGAGTAGTATGCGGAACTGGGCAGTTGGTTGGGACCAATATTGTGCCATGGCCAGAGACTTAGAAAAGAGAGAAATATTAATAGTAATACATCATCGTAGTGGCGCGCCTCGCATATCGGAGTCGAACTTTACCGAGCGTCGAATGACAGAGTCATATACCATTGACCAAGACCAGCATAGAGTGTTGACTGCGAGACAAAACTTTAGCTGTGGTGAAACCTTGAGCTTGAGCCTTATCGTGTATAGATGTCACGTGTAAATCACGTGCATTTTTGCACTACGCGGTCCGACCCCATTGTCTCGACTTCAAACTCAATTATAATTACCTACCTGCCGCAGAACCAGATCCGCAGTGCGCACATGGACGAAGATTTAGAAAGGTCAGTTGTGTCTATCGCCATTTTCACGGTTTCTTACCAGATGATTCAGAGCGCTTGCTTTGAGTCTCCAAGAGTCCCAGGTTAATACTTCATCTTCGAGGGCTATTTCAATCAGTGATTCAGAGGACGATGACGACGATCGTTTTCAGTCTGAGCTGCTCCAGGCAATACAAGCGTCAAAGACGGAATCTTCTTGGGCTACAACGCAATCCGTTCATAATCCCAAGTCTATATCTCAGAGCGCTCGGAGTACCCCAGCAGCAAGCTTTTTGTCCGAGCGTGCACAGATGGAGAAAGAACGCCTCCAGAGGCTGAAGAGGGTGCATGGGCAGAATACAGATGATGGAGGTCGCATATCACCTCCCGCAAAGAGGCAACGCATCCCCTCCTCTGAAATACATGCTAACAGTCGAGCGAACCTTGCTTCTGCTTCGTCATCTAGTATTCCATCGGGCTCGTCTGCAAGTTCGCGAACTACCAGTGCTACTGCTATAAACCACATGCCGACGTCTGAACAACTGTTTTGGAATGGCGAACTGCGCCCAACAGCCAACAAGTATTGTCAACCCCGGCAAGATGGGAAGTCCACTTTTCGCCTCACAGAGGTACTCGGTTTGGTACGCGTTGGCTCTCCTGTGTTCTTTGTTCATGATGCGTGATGTTGCAGCTCTTCAGAAATCTGATATATCGTTTGCTATCATAGCGTCATACGCCACATCTGTATCTTGGATATATGAATTCTTTGCGCCCTCTACTCCAGTGATTATCGTGGCGCAGTCTGATCAGTCAGGTCAACCGACCATCAAGAATATTCTTCCAAACTGGGTTATGACTGTTCCTTTTCTCCGCAATGGGCGAGGTTGCCAGCATATGAAAGTAAGTTTATTGGTACGGCAGATTCAAAGATGCCCTGCTGACTTTATCGTCTCTAGTTCATGCTTGTGAGTCCATTTGGATCATTACACAACACTGACTGGATTTCTCCAAAGTTATTCTACAAGACTGGACGGCTTCGCGTAGTCATATCCACTGCCAACCTGGTTGATCATGATTGGCGCGATATCGAGAATGTGAGTCCGCACTCAGTGCAAGGGATTTCTTGAACATTTTGACAGGCCGTTTGGCTGCAAGATCTACCGCCGCGATCTGATCCGATCTCGCACGATCCCAAGGCCATCGATGACTTTCCTTCAATCATGCAAAATGTCTTGCGCGCTGTCAACGTTCGACCGGCGCTTGCGAACATGCTGGCAAATGACGTCAGTCATGTTAGGAATGTCATTTGCTACACTACTGATCTAATCTCCCAGCACCCAAATCTACCTCTTCAAACTATCAGCGACTTACGAATGAAGTGGGATTGGTCGAAAGTAAAGGTGAAACTCGTTCCCTCCATTGCCGGTAAACATGAAGGATGGCCGAATGTCATCGTGACTGGTCATACCAGGCTGATGAAGGCCGTCCGCGACATGGGGCTTCGTACCGGAAAGGGAAAGGCTGCTAAGGACCTCGTTATCGAGTCTCAGGTATGTCCAATTGCTTCAATTCTGCTGCAGAAGGATTCATACTGTGTAGGGCTCGAGTATAGGAACTTACTCGACCCAGTGGATAAACGAGTTCTACTGGTCAGCACGTGGAGAATCAGCTGAAGACTGGCTGGACGAACCAAAAAGCAAACGTGCCAAGTTGTCATGGCCGCCGGTGAAAATTGTCTTCCCCAGCTTGAAGACTGTACATGATAGCGTTCTTGGCGAACAGGTTGGTCGTGGATCCTTGGCGATCAGTCCTGAATATTTCTCAATGATCGACAGGGAGGCGGAACCATGTTTTGCCGCACGAACCAGTGGGAAGCATCGAAATTTCCTCGAGAGCTATTTCATGACTCGAATAGCACTGGCGGACGAGTGCTGATGCACACCAAGGTGTGTCATGCAAGTACACCTGTAAATCTCCAACCCACTCGGTTCTTTAGATGATTATTGCGACCTACCGGCCCAAAAAATCGATATTTGAAACAAGCAACCAGTCAAAGGGAAAAGGAAACGAGTCGTCTGACAGCGAAACCGAGCCTGAATCCGACGACATCCAAATTCAAAACGACCCAATTGGCTGGGCTTATGTTGGCTCACATAATTTCACACCCTCAGCATGGGGAACGCTCTCTGGCTCTGGGTTCAACCCAGTGCTCAATGTCAGTCATTCAGACTTTCTTTCATAAAGCTTTCCTGATGGCCCGTCGTTCGCCAGGTGGTCAACTATGAGTTGGGAATTGTTTTCCCTCTTTACAGTGCGAAGGATGTGGAGAGTGTATCGTGCTTCAAACGTCCGGCGAGGAAGTATGTGAGTGGACAGGATAGACCTTGGGTAGGTTCAATCGTTGTATGTAAGTGCGCATGAACTTATGTTTCCAAGATACAAGAGGAGTCGCAGTTACTGTGGCAGAGCCAACAGTCATGACCCTACTATGTATCATTGTTACTAGGAAGCCTTTTACCGTTGAATACGACTCCAATCTTAGATTAGTCTCGCAGTCAGACCAAGGTAGTCTTTCTATAGATAGTACACGACTTGCGGAAGTGAATGATGGATTGACCATCCCGACAACTAGAACTTCATTACAAGTAACGGATGGCCCAGTGAATAGATTTAGTGTATTGGACAACCTAGCATGAAGGTCCTTGGAATTTAGGCAGCTACATGTGGCCATAGCGTGCAGCTTCATCCCGACGTTGTTTCCATCGCTGATTCTTAGAAAAGAGAATGATCAATGATTCAGCTCGTACGACAAAATGCCCGTGGGTTCGTGTGCTTTATCAAATCTGAGACTTCCACGACAAAAAGACAATCATATACTGCAACACGAGGTAATAGTAATAACTAATTTTAGGTCGCCAATACAGTATTACCGTGACAAAAGCTCAAGCAATTCTATTTTAGTACTTACTCCACGATGGCAACTTCATCGGAACAACTTCCAGTCGTCAACAAAAACAAGAGGCATCGCAAGGAGAAACGTAAGTTTTTAAACCTTCCTTGACAATCTGTGAAGGCAATTTTATGTTTCAGCATGGGACACCGATGACATCGACCAGTGAGCGTTCAACCTGCATGTCAGTCAAAACCACTTCTAACTGTACTTCCTCTCCAGTGTAAGCATCATGACGAAAAGACTATCACCAATGCTCACCTCTACTCCAGTGGAAAATAGAGCCATTCCAACCAGATGACAACAAAGGCGGCGTATTCATCGAGGAATCTTCTTTCGCTACTCTTTTTCCGAAATATAGGGAGAAGTACCTGAGGGAGGTTTGGAGCGCTGTGACCAAAATTCTGGACCCACACGTGAGTGATCAGTTTCTGCCAGACTAGCGACACCATCGACTCGGCATCCAGGGTATCGCATGCACATTGGACTTGGTGCATGGGTCCATGTCCGTCCGGACGACGCGCAAAACATTCGACCCATACATCATACTCAAAGCAAGAGACATCATCAAGCTACTCGCAAGAGGAGTTGCGATCACTCAGGCTCAGAAGGTATTACAGGACGACGTAGCATGCGATATCATCAAAATCGGCAATCTGGTTCGTAACAAGGACCGATTTGTGAAACGGAGACAGCGAATTATCGGACCGGATGGGAGTACGCTCAAGGTGAGTATTGCAAACTTTGACTGGTTTCGTATCGTTATGTTATATTTTTGCAGGCCATCGAGCTATTGACCCAGTGCTACGTTCTCGTACAAGGAAATACCGTCAGCGTCATGGGTCCATACAAGTCACTAAAAGAAGTCCGACGCATAGTCCTCGACTGCATGAAAAACATTCATCCTATCTACCGTATCAAGGTGTGTTGACTAGCATTCGTTCTGTCGGCAGTTCTATTGAATCATTCGCAGGAGCTTATGATAAGAAGGGAACTCGCAAAGGATCCCAAGTTGGCAACAGAGTCCTGGGACCGGTTCCTCCCCAAATTCAGGAAGCAACACCTAAAGACTTCCGAAAAGACAATCAAGAAGAACGAGAAAGTTGCTGCCAAGGAAGAAGCGCGCAAGGCCGCAGGTCTTGATACGTCAAGTCCCGCCAAGAAGGACAAACCAGCAAAGAAAGTCTACACGCCCTTCCCCCCACCTCAGCAACCACGGAAGGTAATCTATTCTGCTGCTGTTTGTCAAGTGGCGCTAACGTTATGTCCAGGTTGACCTTCAACTTGAGTCTGGAGAGTATTTTCTCAAGCCCCATGAGCGGGAGGCTCGAGAAGTTCAGCAGAGGAAACAAAAAGTGCGTATTTTATTGTGTGGTCTGCAGCAAATCTCATTCTATTCTACAGCAAGCTGAGGCAACGCTTAAACGACGAGCGGAACGGGCAGAGGTATACGTCGCTCCCAAAGAAGAGACAGTCCCTACGGTCGAAGAGAAGCGAAAACGGCGGCATACAGAGGTGGATGGCGACGATGGGACGGCGAGGAAGAAAAAGAAGAAAAAGAACGTTGCTGCAGAAGATACCGATACCTAGGCGCAATGAACTGCCTACACCATTCGTGCACCTCCTACATTGTTGCATCTCCCTTGTGACTTTTGATGCAAATCCTAACCTCTGCTGACTCGCATTCCTGCGCTTCTAGAGGTTGATGTGCGTCTTTCTGACCAGAAAACCCATGCGTTGTTATACGTATTTGGATCACTGATTGTCCACCTCGTGAGGGTCGTGGTGTTCAAGAGCTTGTATTACATCAAATATCGAATAGCAATATCATAAGTACACACATCTGAGTGATACCGGCAACAAATTAGACAACATGTGAATATATCCCTCGAACACATACAGGAACACTACTCCTCGTCGTTCGTCTCCATTTCCACAAGCCTGGCGCGCCCCTCATGCACCGTTTCACAGAGAGCAATTGAGGGCAGGGTGTTTGTACCATCCAGAGTAGTCAATAGCTGCTTGTATTTCTGCAGGTGTGGACCCGCCTCGAAGTCCTCCATGGTCTTGATGGTTTCTCTTACAGCCTGAAGAGCCGGGCGCCTCGCATCTAACCGGCAGTGGCACTCGACAAGCAACTCTTTACAGCGCAGCTGAAAAATCTTGCCACAATATTCTATCCGATGTTGCAGCATTTCAAGAATTGGGATGGCTGCGGAATACTCCTCCGCTTCCACCAGCGAGTAGCACTGGTCGAGGGAGCCGCGCTCGCGGTGATGGGTAAAGGCGGAGCACCCGAACTGGTGAATGGCTCGGGAATATAGGTCGATGGCCTTTGCAGGTGGAAGAAGCTGGGCGAGATGGTATTGGCAAAATGCGACGTCGAGATTCCGTCCCAGAAGCTCATAAAAATCAATAGCCTTCTTCAGCCAATCAAGGAGTTGGGGCAGATGGGTGACCACCTCGAGGATTGGTTCCCTGATTCCAAGGACCTTGATATATTCTACACCTATCCAGCTCCCGGAAACGTTTTGAATAGCCGACCCAATGACGGACTGGAATGCAGTCTTATAGCATGTTGCCGCCATTTCGAAGTCCCTGAAGACCTCGAATCTAAGGGCCAATTTGACCACCGACAGTACCGATGTTTCAGAATAGAAGTCACAAAGTATCAGCCCGTATCCATCTTCCAAATCCTTGAAGAGAGTATGAGCCTCCGCGACCAGTAAAATTCGTTCTTTGGTGTCTTTCGACAACCGAGCAAGTGTCAGGAGATTGTGTGCATGAGCCCGCTTTCCAATTTCGCTGCTCAGAGTTGACAAGCGTGCGCGCGCGTACTCTGCCGCTTGTTTCAAATCTCCCTCATTCCCGTCCCCACCCGCACGAGCAGCAGACTCTGTCCGGTGAACATGGCATTCCATCTCGCCTACAACACTAGCATCGTCCTTGGAGGTGCTGAAGAGGGCCTCTGCTCTCGCAAACAGCTCAAAACCCCCTAAAAACATACTGTTGTATCGGGCTTCCCCTTCGGTTTGGAGGGCGTAAGGAAGGAGATGCATCTTTTTCCTCTCTGCAACTTCCACAACCTTGGCCGCCAGTTTCAAAGAAGGCTTCACTGCACATCGCGGCTTCAAAAACCGCAAGGCAGCTTCGACCGCGATGGGGGAGTCAATGTCGAGGAAGGTGAAGAGAATATTCTCAATATTGATCTTCTGTTCCTTGAACTGCTGGACATGTCGAGGGAAGTCGGGCGTCCCGGGACGAAGACTTCCCCTCATTTCGATGAGCGCGATGAGCTTTTTAAGGAAGGTATCTTGGGTTTGAGCATCCAATGTGGAAGTACGGGTAGCGTATTCTCGGAGAGGTCTCGATAGGACGAGATGGTCACCAGGCTCGCTGTCTAAGTAGGCTAAGGCTGATATCTGTTTACAAACCGAGACGAATGTATCCTCGGGTAATCCGACCAGTGTCTGCAATTGGTTTTGTGGTATGCCTCCGGGCAGCGAGGCAAGGAAACGGAATACATAGAGTGCGTGGTGATCAAGCCTGTCCTCTGGCGGATATGCACGAATAGATTCTTCCAAAGATTTGACATCGTGATCAATTCGCGTCCCCAAAAGGTTGCTTTGTGGGTCGTCAACAATCCGGACTAGTTCCTTGAGCTGAAGCCGACTCTGGCATGCGAGATCGGCAAGGATCGTGATGTATTGGGGTATCCCCCGAACACGCGCCAAGAGTTTGTCCAGCGCGTCTCGCTGGAGGGGAACTGGGTAAACTGATTGAAAAAGATATCGTGCCATCTCTAGAGAGAGAGGTTTCAGCTGCAAGATCCACTCTATCTCGCGAGGCGGAGCGGACGTCCAGCCAATGATGGTCAAAACAAGGACGAGCTTGTCAATGCTTGAGAGTGACTTGATAACCGCATCCGTGAATGATTTATCAAGGGCGTAAAGGTGGTCCAAATCATCGAGCACGATAACTCGACGTACGACAGCAAGCTGTCGGATCGCAGTGACCAGTGTCTCTAGCTGAGCTTCCCGGGCAGATGGAGAAAATTTGGTATGAGGAACACCCATCTTCCTGGCCAAAACTTCAAGAAAGTTCGATGTGTCGGTGAGGACGCGACAATCGATCCAGCAACGACGACGAAAGGTGACGGAAACAGATGGGTTGTGGATTGCTTGGAGGACGAGCACCGACTTTCCAATCCCGTGGCCACCTGTACAAGCGATACAGGAATGTGGCCGATTGGGATCGATAAGTTCTTCGATAATGGATGCCAATTCCTGCTGCCGAATGCGTGCCACCAACGATGGGTGTAGCTTTCTAGTCCATCTTGAGCAATGATACTGAAGGAACTCTCCCAGACTCACGGAACGTCTGAGCCCTCGGGGGTATTGTAGGTAAATATACTCGGTATCAGGGAGAAGAAACGCGATACCTATGTTTTCAGTCAGTCACACTCCGTTGGTTCAATACTAGGAAACCTGCGGACCATTGACATTTCAGACAAGGGCAAAAAAAGTCAAGTTTGAATATCAGGAAGTCTGCTGTACTGGAGGGTCGTCAATCCAGTGGGGCCACGAGTATATAAGGTATCGGGAATTCATTTTTGAACAAAACGTAATTGACGAGTAAGCCCCCACATCACAAAATTGCTCGTGATTGAGATATTGTTCGAGTTGGATTTCTGTATGCCACATTTCTTGACTTACTGTGGGGTCAACGCTGCTAAACCAGCTGACCTGATGGAGATATTTCAAAAAGTGATGTGCGTACAGATCTACGCACGGCCTTTATTTGGTACCCTTTGGCACTTCCGTGCAAACTTCTTGCCCGCATATAGTGTATCTATGTTTACTGCCTGAAGGTGAGTATATGCGCACTGATTCCACTCTTTGTATTGAGTCCCTGCCTAGCCCTGCTCATCATGTAACTACAGTGACGACAGGGAGTTTTTGGTAGGTGCATGTGTTTACCCGATACTGACTGTGCCACCGGATGTCTCGCTCCCAGATGGTGTGAATCCTGATGGTACGATGTATATGGCCCATTCTCAAGTGGTCCGTATTTTGTATTATTTCGCTGCCGTTGATGATATTATGACCATGTCCTGCTCTCGGTTGTGCGTCCTCTTGTCTTTTGATTCCTGATGCTGAAAGTGCCATGGCAATGTCTTGCTCTCAGAGAGTTCCTTGTTTCGATGCAGATGGTGTTTGTGATATTGTCGTGTTCTAACTGTGAGTTTTAGCCGGATCACGAAGACGAGGGTCGGTTGGACGCCAGTTTATGATCCCGCGAGTATCAATGAAAGACTTGGAGTACTGAAGAATGTCAATACTGATACACCGAGATCAACATAGCAACACATACCTCCAAGGTCCGGGCGAGCCACCAATGGCCCACCGTAACCGCTTCTGACTCGCCTTCTTCTCTACATTTTTAGATTGAACTTTGTCTCGTTACTGGCGTTCGCACTACTATTCTCGTGTTAGGACTTCCGCTGTCATACTCCCATTGTTAGCTCGAGCTCACGATTTTACTTTCCATAGTTTTTCGGTCCATTGATATCCTGCCACTTTGTGCTCTCGTGATGACATACAATATCAGACTTGATCTGCTTATCTCTTCATGACATGCAATGTCTGAAGACCAAGACTAGATCAAGGGATCACCATAGGAATAAGCGAGGTTGTGGCAGGAGAGTTCGCGGTGTACAATGCGTCCGCGGGTTCGGTCGGCTGAGGTGCCAGCGGTCGCGGACAAGACGCACCCGCCTGCGATGCTGTTACCACCGCCTCTCTTATATTCTGTTTGTTTCTCTCTCGGATGTCCATGTACGGCAACGATCACTCAATACATTCCTTGTCGATCAACGTTTAAAATTACATCGAAAGGCCAGAATCAATCTGCAAGTTGTGCACCCCTGCTCGCTCTTCATTCCTTCTCTCGTACTTCCGGCCAATTCGAGCCAGATCCCTACGCTTCCTCTTCATACCGCTCTTGTCAACCGCAAAGGCAACTAGACGAATGACTAAATAGAGCAATGCAGTACTTTCGATCGTTGTCCAGAAGCCCTGCTCATGGGAAGAGACAAGTAAAAGGGGGACCACAGAAAGAAACATCAGATGTTCGGTGGATATAGCATCGATGGATATGGCAAGCGGTGAGGATGCATATTGAGGAGATATTAACACCAAAAGGACACCCAATGCACAGGGTATCGTGCCGATCATCACTTTGCCCGCCCACACCCTATCACAAAAGCATCCAATGACTCCAGCGGATGCCACAAGTTGTACCGAAGACCAGCCTGAGGTCTGTCGCATCAAACCATGGGTTGTATCGGGTGGGGCAGAAAACAAGCTGAAGATGAAACAGGTGTAATGCGATGAAATGAATCCTAGAATAATGAACACGGCTCCGAGGAATATGCTCCATGTTTTCAGAGCGCTGGGTTGCAGATTGTCCTGATCCAGAGTGTCGACTCTGACCGCATCGTGAAGTAATACAGAGTTTGTAAAACCCGGCTCGCGTTTGACAAATTCGGGCACCAGACTTCCCTTCTTTATGGAGGTGGGCGTAGGGTGGAATGTTTGGAATAATAAGTGATGTGAAATCGTCTGGCGTAGCTGACGAATACAGAAGCAAAGATTCCCGACGCCGGTGAGTTGTGTTGGGTTAATGAAGCAGATACGTTCCGCGTCAGCGAGGTATAACAACACTCTTTCCAGTGTGTGTCGAATGAGTTTTTTGGGGATGGTATTGGTATCGAGGCCTGGGATAATCAGTTCATAGCACTCCCTGGCCCAAATTTCCTCCGTAGTAAACAGAGTGTTCAGGTTGGCGCTTCCAGTAGCCCAAAGGCAGTGTATCATCCCTAAAAGCTGACGAGGATACGACTTTCGCATCGGCAACAATTCTCTGATCGCTCGGGTGACCTGCTCCAATCCGCAAATCATAGTTGCTAACTTGGCAATCGGGCAGGTCGAATCAACAAGAGACTCGGAGAACGGGAGGATCTGGGTCGAAACCAATACAGGCAGGAGATTTTCCAGTTGGTCCAGGCAGTGCAGGATGAGACCTTCGAACGAGGGAGAACTCTGGCTTGTCATTTTCAGATTCGTCAGATGCAGATAGAAGATCGTGTTCCTATTCAGAGCAACCTATTTGAGTCTCATCGTACAGATGGCTTGAGCTAACCTACCTAGACGCGTATGCACTCAAATGTCTGGTTTGCAGCTCCGATAGTGCTTTCTGCCTGAGCTCCAATTGCTCTTTCATACGAGGAAAAATGATACTGCGCCATCGGGAAATTTCGAGGCGGAGAGACGGCGGCAAAGTCTCTTCATCCTGCGATTCGTAATCCTCCATAATACCAGAATTCTCCCTGAACCACTCCCTATCTTCTTTGAGGGAGTTCCACTGCCGGCCCATCCAACTTTCTTCAAGCGCCAGCGAGTCGCAAATCGAAAATGCGGGATCCCGACAAAGCTGCCCTTGGAGCCTTTTGCAATCGCTTTCCTGTCGAGACGTATTGGGCCGAACATCTCTAGTTGAAGTATCACCAAGACTTTGACGACAAATATCAGCAGCGTGGTGATATCGGTGGAGAAATCTGTTGAAATCTTGATGCCGAAGTCCGTTGCAGCAAAGCTCGAGCAGGGATTTCGGACCTGTCTCTCTAACAGCATTGTGCAGCGATACTAGGGCCTCCTGCGTAGCTACGCTAACATAATCTGCGTTGTATCTCTGATTGCCACCAGACGCGAGAAAATACTCGGAAAGTGTGGTATGGACTGGGACCAAATGTTGTATTCCTGTGGTAGTCACTCGAACATCAAATAGAACGCCTGCAGCGTTCCGTGCGAGATCAATAGCAAGATCATCTGTTTCCGGTTTAAATTCTAGCCTTTGGATTGAAGGACACGACTCCAACGCCTGCAGGAAAATCAATGGAGTGACGGGGCTTGGAGAGAACGTGAGGAACTGCAAAAGGATCTCCAGGACACGTTCAAGTTGCGTCTGGTCAGAGTCAGAGAATCGTTGAAGCTGGACAGCCAGATAGTACTTGTACATTCCGAAGATGCCTGACGGAGTGTCGTTCAGGAACTGGAACCGTCCCTCTCGGTTGTACAGACGAGGATGCTGTGTCACGTTCTCCACTAAGAATATGTACTGGAACATATTCTCGGATCGCCTGACGAGATTTTGGACGAGATGAGCCTCATCAGGATCATCTGACCCCATGTAAATTTGAACGACATAACGCGCGTACGCCTCAAGATCGGATTGTGTAGTGCCGCTACTTCCTAGAGTTATCGTGGGCAGCCCAGCGAGCAAATTGGTTACACGTGGATTTTGGCATCCAATAAGAAGGATACGCGCACGCGCAGTCATGTTAAGTATCCATGGAATCAATCCGTCCTGCTGAAATGCGCGGGATTCGCAATGATCTACGGCGTCAATGATGATCCTTCAAAGACGAAATAAGCAAGAGCAAGCAATAAGGGCAGACAGTATGCGCACCTAACCGTGTCGAACGAATCTAGTAAAGTTGCAATCCGTGTCCGCAGCCCTATCTCTGAAAGCATGCCGTGTCCAGAGGCCGACACATACTCCATCACCTCGCCAAGACCTACCGCGCTGTGATAGCCGACCAACACAATTTGCCGCAATAAAGTCATGAGGATTGCTTTCGATGAAGCCTCTTGTCGTACTTTGGAATACTGATCCGCTGCAGGATCCGCACCACAGAAATAGTAAAGCAACACTCCGCGGTGACCAGGATCCTCCTTTTTCTTCTGAATCATGTCAATCATATGAGCTGCCAAGACGGATTTTCCTGTGCCTGGCTTCCCCGAAATAAACAACGTTGGAGACGTCGTTTCCGTCGATAGCCAGTTTACAATGGATGGATGGGATTTGCCCCAGGCGCAGGGATTTTTGATGCATCGTGATTTATTCAGATACAATTCGAGGTGATCTTCGTAATTTGTGCAATGAAGGAGGTGGCTCACCCCTTCTATTCGGTCCGCTATCAAAGAGGCAATCATTATTGGGGATACCCGAAAGAATAATTCCACTCACTAAAATACCTTCGTTGCTCATCTTCAGCATAAGCAACGAAAGTTCCGTAGTGTGCCGAATTAAGGGCCTTTCGCATATCTTCTCTTGCAGCTCGAAGCTTGCCCGGTATATTCTGAGATCCCGCAATTCTCGTGACTAATCAAGTATTTGCTTAGTCGCACTTTTGCGAATGAAACTGAAAACATACACTTTTTTGTAATTGACTCGTGTTTCTCTAGGTCCGGGTTCAATAAAGCCTCCATCAGATGATGACACCCAGGTGCTCACTGCCTACATAGTCTCTCAGAATTTGCATGAAGGCGACAAACACCTTGAAAGCCGACATGATTGCGTGTCGTTCTGCGTCGGAAAGGTTCGTCATCCGCTCAGATCGGACTATTAGGGGAAGACCATCCAATACTTCGTTTAACCCGCAAATAACCTCTGTGATGTCATGATCAGCCATGGCCCATGTGGATTAACAGAGATATTACCGTCTAGGATATCCGCTTTAGCAGCAGCTATCTGTGGACGTGGCGTTTACATGTACGGGCGCTAACAAGGGACCTACTCACTGTGACGATGCACTTCAAACCGCCATACAAGGGAGCTGCAATCGGATTCATGCCAGCGAGAGGCTGCAAGAATCCATCGCAGCTATCCAAGAACACCTTGGCTTTCGCCATGAATTTATCTCTTTTTTTCAGGCGAAGCTTGAATTCAGAGTCCTCTGGAAGCTTCAAATCTTCCAAATCGGTCCCACACAGCCGGGAGCTGGCCAGGTCATTGGCCAACGTTGTGAATTCAGTGCGTAATTGAGTGAGATCTGCTTGGTCCATTCTATTGAACCAGGAGAGGACAAAAATCGTTATATAAGTATTCTGTGCCAGCCTCATGCCTCGGCTGGCACGAAATTAAGTTTATGCGTGAGTAAGGTGAGGTAGGCGCAACGCACCTTAGGCTTGTTCGGACCCACATCGGAAGCCCAGGTGGCACTTTGTATTGCATAGACACGTATCAGTACCTGTGCAGTTCCAGCTATTCAACAGTTTCCACTTTTTGCACCCACCCAACCTCTCCCTACAAATAAAATCAGTTTGATTCGTTGCGTCACTCCAATCCCTCCGTCCGATACACTGCATTCGCTCCAAGCTCCACGCAGGGCGACCTGATTCATCAGTGCCCCGCCCATCACAGCTCACCTTGAAACCCTAATATTCGGACGCATGCACCGGCCCTGACCGCTTGTATCCAAATATTTTCCCTTTGCTGCAATTAGCTATCATAGAGGTCCCTGTACTTCACTTGAGTACTATCCAATTCTTACACCCTGTTTTTCATCCGTCAATCAGAAACCTAGAGGATTGTGTTGAAGTTGGCATGGCTGGTTGTCACAAGCGAGTCACGTGCATATTTCCTTAGCTTCCACAGTCTAGGGTCGTGTAAATATGCCGTCAGCTAGTAGTAGTAGGCTTGGCTCAAAAACGCTCATAAGATGCACATGTGCATATCCTTTTTAGTTAGCTCAGGTCAAGCGTCTGTTTTTGGTAATGTTGGACCCTGATGTATCATGCACCACGAATATTTCTAATATATCTATAAAGCATCAGACATACTAGCAGTATTAATAGATCTACCTCGTTCAACTAAATCGTTCTTTGAAAAAAAAAAGCATCATACACTGCAGGATGAGTGCGCTACTGAAGTTGCAGGTGTCCGTAAGTGTCCGTAATGCGCGTAAGTTAAGCGTTCATTTCAGTGGTTTTGCTGATGGGCCTTAGGATCATTCCTTGAACCCTATTCCAACTTCGTTTAGATCTACTACTTATTCCCGCAACCTGACAACTGAGCTCTGCATAAGATATCAGATAGCAATATCGTATTACACGTGTGAGCGGTACCGGCAATAATTAGATAGCATGCGAATACATTCTCAAAGATAAAGATCAAATAAAGCGTCGGCTACCGTCACATCAGTATCATGCATTTGACTTCTCTAGATCCTCCGTCTTCCTCGCCTTCTCATCATCCCCAGTGCTCGACTCCTCACCATCGCTCTCTAACTGATAAAGCACCTCAGGTTCAGGGTTCTGGAACAACACGAACTTCTTGAAGCCGTAGGGTATCTGCCGCAGACCATACATAGCGTGCGTCCCAAGGGGAATAGCGAAAACTTGGTCCAACTCCTCCAGAGTTTTGCCTTTTGTCTCGCGCACGAATAGCAAGATGAGCACCCAGAGAATACAGCACCATGCTGCGTACCACCCAAAGGCACCCTGTGGCTTGAAAGCCAAGATGAGCGAAGGCCAAGTGATTGATAGAATAAAGTTCCAGAACCAAGTGGTCGCAGTGGCAAAGGACATGCCGACATCACGAATATAGAGAGGAAAGGCCTCTGCGGAGTACGTGAACGGCACTGGACCTTCGCCCGGGGAATAGAAGATCGCGAAAAGGTCTGAAGGAGCGGATATCAACAGCAGTATTTAATACCAAAAGGATGACGTACATATTCCAATACTAACGCCAGTTACACGCCCTGTTTCCGAGGTACTCCAGAAGGAGAAGCCCGTGATTAAAAGACAGGCAGCCATGCAGGGGAACGTGAACAGAAGCAAGTTCCTACGCCCGAAAGTATCGATCTAGTATGTCGACTTTTAATATTTATGGTAAACCGACTTTCGAAGGAACCACTTACAGTGAAAACAGCAGGGAGGGCGAACAACCAGTTAAGTGCTCCGAACCCAAGTGAGGAAGCTAGTGCCGCAACCTGCGTGAAACCAGAGGCCAGGAAGATGTTGGACGAGTAGTAAGCTGTGATCGCGTTAATAGCCATTTCAAAACAAGAAAGCAAATGTCATACCAATGACATTGACACCGCAAAACTGTTGGCCGAACATGACAACCCAACTAGCAAGGGCAGCATGCCTGTTACGCGGAATTGTGAACATCTCAATAACACGGTTGCGACCCTTCTTCATCTCGTTCTCAGCCTCGAGTAACACGTGGATGTAGTACAAGTCACGAGCAGCCTGAACGCGCGAGAAACGAAGTCGACAAAGCTCATTGAAAGCATCCTCATAGCGACCCTTGGAGATCAACCAACGAGGCGACTCTGGTGCAAATAAGACTTGCAAGCAGACAATAAGACCGGGAATACCAGCAGAACCTAGCATGAGTCGCCAGTTCAGACCAGTCACACCGGGGGTATCCGGAATGAAGTAGAATGCCAAGTCGATAAGGTCTCCTAGTGCAATCCCAAAAGCAGTCCACATCTGCCACATCATGACGAGAGCACCACGAATCGGTGCGGGTGAACACTCAGCTGTATACACTGGTACGGTAGAAGATTTGGGACCAATACCGAAACCAAGGAAGAAGCGTGCGATGAAAAGGTGCCACCAGGTGTTTGTCAATCCAGACCAGATGCATGTCAAGAACGAGATCAAGCAAGTGATGAAAATGGTCTTTTTACGGCCAAGATAGTGGTTAAGCGGATGCGTCAGCCAACAAGAAATTGTGGCGCAGCATCTGTGAAGCGATGAGGAATGATATTCTGCAGTGAGAAAAAAGAACGCACAAGTAGGGTGCAGAGTTGACGAGACCGACCAACCATGAATCACGTTCTGCACACACGATTTACGGATTATGATCATTAGAATGACGGAGAAGCTTTTACGCACTGCTATTGGGATCACCGATGCCGAACTGCTTCGGATAAATGATTTGAGCGCCATTGATAACAGCCTCATCCATTCCCTGAACAGCCGCAGCAAGTGATGACATCACGACCATCTATTTCAATGGTAAGCATGATAAACAGCCCAATGAGAGCGATACTGACGTAATACAACGTGGGTGTCTGTCGCCACCTGTGCGTAACCTCTTCCGTTAAAATCCGTTTATCTTCATCTGAGAACATGTCTAGACGATCATGACCTGCGCATGAAAAACCTCAAAATCAGCTAGGGTAAACGTTTCTCAATTTAACATACATGTAGGATCCTGGGCAAGAAGCGCCCCTTTCTTAAGCTCAGGCAGCAGATGGGTCAGTCCTCTCTCCTGGGCAAAAATTTCGATATCTGCCATAAGACGATCATGAGGAATACCGCGCAGGGGGTTCGATAATTTGGCATCGGCGTTACTGACAGAAAAGCGTCAAAATAGGCACTTGACACAGGGGCGATCTGATACGCACGCGATAGCTCTAGTCTCTGCATCCATATTTGGTGTATAGTGGTGAGCATGATGGTGCTGCTTCACCACTTCAGATTTTTCGTTCGGGGGTGAGGATGTCGACATTTCAGTCGTAGACGCGCAGTAGGGAAAGAGGGTGGAAAGGCAGGCTTACTCCTATCGGCTTTATACAAACTTGGGATTATATAGCGCGGCACTTGATATCCCAAAAGAGCAAACTATACAAAAACATGCCGTTAGTTATGCAATAAAAATCCTAGTAGGCTGATCAAAAGCCCACCCCACTTTCTGGTATAATTTTATCCGGCATGTGACTGCTTAGTATGCTTTGCCAATAATGCATAATGCATTATGATGGATGGCCCTTCTGGACTCCAAACAACCGCGTGGATACCGCGCAACAGCCTTGAGATGGGATGGTGTCGTTGAACGACCTAGAAGTTAGGTTTACTAGCGGGCGTTTCGACGAAGTCTCACGATGAGAATGCCGCAATGTATATTACTAACCTCAGCCTAGTAGATCATATCATGGGTCCAGGTCAGAAGCCATATACTTATATAAATCTTCTGATGGCAAGTGACTTGGTTTTAATTGGACGCGTGGATGAATCTGATAAGAGGACTGCTGTAGATGACCGGGCCAAGAGACACTGTGCAAACGATGAGTGTTTGTGACAAATTTGAAATTTTGGCAGTTCGCGGAGTTTGTCTCACAGGAAGTTACGTCACTTGTTCTCGTTGCTTACAGGCCGGAAATACCGATAAACTGCACCGACAAATCGACGCCATGGAACTTTCCGAAAACCGACCATGCCCACAGCAATCAACGTTGTCTTCTTCTTCATAGGTTGATCCTGGCATCCTCACGTTCTTGCTTCTTCGCTTAGTAACGTACCGCATCCGACACTTTTTCTGAAATGATTGGCGGGCGCACACTACAGTATATCCCGCTCCAAATCAAACTGCGGATACATAACAATAATTCATGGTTCGGATCATCACAACATGTAAGCCATAGATAGCGAATGATATTCTCTCACAGCCGGCTTGGCGGAATAGGCGCATATACCCCAGTAGTGAGGGCTTTCACTGCCTCCTCCGAGTGTGGCGGATACCGAATCGCCAAGTGTGGCTCAGCCCTATCCACATTCAGTTCGGCCTTCAAATGCAATCGGAAAGAAACTCACTCCTTTGGCATATCAATAGAGCTGCGAAGCTGTGTGAACGTATCGTACGTATGTTTCATAACCTGGTTTCCGTCTGTCACGGGTTGCGTCAGTGTCACTCTATGCGCTCCCAGGTGAGGTAAAATCTCACAGCCTGACTCGCCTACTCCCGCAAATGGTAGCTCGTGCACTGGCGGATAAAAATGCATGAGCGCCAATCTAACCATGATGTCAATACGTACCGGCGAGCTGTTGGAACGTATCATTGAAAACAATACCGCCGCTCTGTGTTTCCGACACAACTTTAAGTTTGATTAGCATGAGGTGACAGTCACATCAGCCAAGGGAAACTTTACGCCGTTGCTTCACACCCTCGTTGTCACTAAAAGCGTACAAAACTAGCGGATGAGAGCTTTGTGCCATACGTCAGCTGCCGAGTTGGATCATGGGACAAGGGTTTACCGTGCATTAACAAAGTTGACTGCCTCATCGAGGGAATCCACGGGCACGATGGGTAAAATCGGACCAAAGATTTCTCTATAAATACTATGCATCAGAATCACATTTCTGATACAGAGATATACTGACTCTTCTAGCAAGGAGTCGCCTTCCGCAACATCCTTGACAATGGTGAGCTCGAGTCTCTTCCTCGCAGCGTCAGCACGACCCTGAAGAACGACTTCACCCTTTGTGCGGGAAAGAAGTGAAGTGAGACGTTTATGGTGCAGATCTGACACGATACTTCCAAACAATGGCGAATCCAGCGCGCCCTCGGGGAAGAATGCATTATAATGCTTCCGAAATGCCTTGACCAGGTCATCTTGCTTGTCCCGCTGTACGAGTATATAGTCAGGCGCCACGCAGATCTAACAGAATTCCCGTTCAGTATACCACATTGGGAAGTAGCACCAAATCAACTCGCCTGTCCCGCATTATTGCACTTGCCCCACAAGATCCTCTTTGCGGCAAGATCAATATCATATGCAGAGTCGATGATAACAGGGCTCTTTCCTCCCAATTCCAGTGTCAGTGGCGTTAGGTGCTTAGCCGCAGCGCTGGCGACGATCCTGGCGACCCTGCCGTTCCCCGTGTAGAAAATGTGATCCCATTGAAGCTCAAGAAGCTTTGAAGTTTCAGGTACAGCACCATTAACGACGCGGTACGTATTTGGATCGAGGTACTTTGGCACAATTTCCTCCAAGAGCTGTGAAAAGGTGGGGGCAAGCTCAGAGGGCTTTAGTACGGCAGTACAACCTGCTGCGATTGCTCCAATAAGAGGTTGGAAAGTGAGGATCATAGGGTAGTTCCATGGTCTGTTGAGCGCGATGTCAGGAAGCACGATCATCTGAGGCAGTATCTTCCATCTTACGAGATTATCAACGCAGTACCCTTCGGAGCCTTGTAGATCCTGGCACATGTACGATTATCAGTCACATTGATCGACCAAACGATTACTCACGTTGGCTTCCATGACTTCTGCCAATCAGGTACGTCGGGATACTCTGTCTGGGCCCACTCTGGGAGTTGCTTCGCACTCTTCACAGCTCTTTCGATAATGGTGCCCACTTCAGCCATGAGGACCTCTGTTTTTGGCTTTCCGAGGTCTTTCTTTATGGCATCACAAATGAGCTCCCGTTCGTTCTGCGCCATGCGTGCAAGCTGGTATAGCTGATGTTGACGCCACGGCAAGGGGCGTGTAATTCCGCTCCGAAACGTCGCTCGAAGAGCATCTCTAATCTTCACCGCAGACTGAGATCGTGCAACGGGTACTGAAGAGACTGTACTACTCACCTTTGGGAGCGTACTGACGGGGGTTGCCATTTGTTAGTACTACCGGAGCAGCGTCAGCCGTCAATCAAATTTTAAAGTCGACGTCAAGACGTAAGGAGATAGTCACATGCTAACAGCCTCAGGCCTGGGGAGCGGACATTTCGTTCACACATAGGAAAAACGGCCGGCGCCCCATGGTAAATGTCATTATGCTGCGTGTGCAACGTGTCACTGCGTATTTGAAATCGGTGCTGGCGCTGGGTCCTGGCTATGTGGCATTTTACGATGCATTTCCCGGTCAGCCTCCAATTCAAAATGGAAACCTAGACGTGTCGGTGACTCAATGCGGAGAGGAGTTCAATGTTCATGCATACTCGGTGAAACAAGAAGCGTCGAGTTCGCGCTACTGCTGACTATGACAATATTTGTTGGATAAATAATCGAGAGGGCGGAGTGGCGCGGGAAATAATAGGTAACTTCTGCTGGCTGGTCGATATCTCTATTGAATATTGAATGTTTTTCAATTCATTATTGGCACCTTTGCACCTCCAAAGATTATCCGGGGTCAAAGATATGAGAAAAAAAGCCAGTGCACCAACGAGTATTCATGGTGTTTCGTGCCCAGTCTGTAATACTACTCTCACCTTTAAATAGTCGTGTGTAACAATAAGCACCATATTATACTTGCTCGGGCGTTCATTCGGTCACAGGCGTACGATCGTTGAAGGCTACACACCAGTCCTGACAACTGCACTCAACGATGTGCTCACACTCCAGCAGTCAAGACCCAAAGCACTACCCAGAACTCAACTACGGATCTGGAGCGAAATGGATCAAGAGCCTGACTCAAAACCGACTGTCCACTTTCCTCGGGGGCCACTTTGAAAATGTCAACCTGTCTTCTGTTCTCTACACTCATCGCATCGATGGGTCGCAGCATATTGATCTCCAGGTTTGGAGCGCACCGGGTCTTACGAAGCCGTCGTTTCGAGAGGCAATGAAACAGGAATTCAAACCAGCGAAGAAGGGGGATTCGTTTGGGCCGTCTTGTAAGTCGCTTTCATGTTCAGTGTTATTTCTAATGTACCTTTTCGTTGTAGGGGTATGATAGTACTATGCAGTCGTATCTACTTCTCACATGTCCGCAGACAAACCACTGGTGGAAGGTCACTCTCAAGATTCCTTCCTATTGGCAACAGTATGAACGTGTGCAATGTAAGGCAAGAATTTTGAACCAGTAAATGAATGCTAAGTATGCCTGCCTCAGTTGAGTTTGATCCTGGCTGCGAAGCCATGATATTCACCACGGACG
The DNA here is from genome assembly GCA_016695475.1 of Suillus decipiens. Classification (NCBI taxonomy): domain Eukaryota; kingdom Fungi; phylum Basidiomycota; class Agaricomycetes; order Boletales; family Suillaceae; genus Suillus; species Suillus decipiens. Next base: position 75,898 of record MU173039.1, on the reverse strand, counting down.
GTGTCCCGCTCCAAGGTACATTTTACAACATTGTCGGTAATTTGAAACGAACACTGCTATCCAGGAATCACTGGCGGCTACGGCGGAGATCGCAGGGTTGAACATATCATTCCACCTCAAGCTGTTCGTGAAGGCCGCTATGCTGTGGTCATCGAGTCTAGCTGCAACGGCATGTTTGGCGTGCCATGGAATGGCGACACCATTGCACCTCCAGATGTAAACAACTTGTTATCTTTTCAGCGCAATACAGATGCTTATTTATATGTAGATGAACAGGTATTTCCAGCTTGCATCCGCAGACTTGGTTGTCCCAAACCAAGATGCTTGTATGTTGTTGCACATTTCACCACGTACTCGGCTGAAACTTGCTGCAGGGAATCTGATGTGGGACTTCACCACTCTTCGTGAAATTGTGGATACTGTCCCTGGAAACACTGGCCTTCAAAACAAGGCACTCGTTACAGCTAATAAAATCATGAATGCATTTAAATCTGGGGATCCTGAAAACGTGAAACATCTGCGCGGAATTGCTGAGGATGTATTTGGAAAAGATTGGCACGCGAAAGGCGAGAAGATATACGACGAGGGCCCCAAAAAGGCTCAGGTTGTCGGGATTTCATACTGCCATATCGTGAGCTATTATTTACGGTCCCAGGTCATGTCTAACATGTTATGCTTCAACAGGATACAGCATGGTTGTGGCCTTATTCAGTTACTCAACAGAAGACAGCAAGGTCCTGGTCCACCCAGATCGATCTGATGGAACGTTACCCAGAGCATAGATTTGCGTGTTCTCAGGCTCAACAATTTAAATGGCTCGAAGAGGTTCGCTTAACTGCCTCTTAATCCACTTACTCATATATCCCGTTATAGCAATATCCTCCACTTTTTGAACGTATCAAGAAGAAAGTGGCCTCTGGCCAATTCCATCTCATCGGTGGTTCGTGGGTTGAAAATGATGGAAATATGCCTTCAGGCGAGGCCCTCGTCCGACAATTCTTATACGGTCAACGCTACTTCGAATCACGTTTCGGAAAGCGGTGTGAGACTGCTTGGCTCCCGGACTCCTTCGGGCTCACTGCGGCCTATCCGCAGCTGATCAGGGAAGCAGGCATGAAGTACTTCTTCACACAGAAGTTGAGCTGGTATGTGAATATATAAACCGGATTTGCAGCCATCTTACGGCTACGCGGCAGGAATAACATGTTGGTGTAGTCTCGGGGTTGTTTTCTCAGTTTACTGATGATCAGGAAAGAAACGTGTTCCCGCATTCTACTTTCAATTGGGTTGGCATTGATGGCTCGCAAGTACTTTGTCACATGACACCCGTCGGTGAGGTTATGTTCGGTTTAGCAGTTCTACCGATGCTAACTGGTTCACCTACGCAGACACTTACACTGCACAAGCAACAGTCGGGGACGTCAACAAGGGGATCACGAATCATAAGGTATCAACGACACAGTTGGTCACGGGTGCTCTTTTCCACTCACTCTGTCACTTAGAACCTTGAGTCACACGCTGGTGCCCTTCTGGTCTTTGGAAACGGAGATGGAGGAGGAGGAGCATTGCCTAAGATGCTGGAGAATGTGCGGGTATTAATTTCCAGCCTTTGAGTTTAACCTAATAATACTTAACAGCTGCGTCGTATTCGCGCGACTACTAATGAGCACAGAGAACTTCCATCTGTTAGCATGGGAAGTTCTGTCGAGGAGTTCTTCGAGGACATCGAGGAAGATTCCAAGAAGGGGACGACACTGCCAGTTTGGTCTGTCAAGTTTCCTATTCTCATTACTTTTTTTCTAACATGTTATGGTGTGAAGGAAAGGGGAATTGTACCTTGAAGTGAGTGTATTCAGCAGGTCGGGTAGAGTCCAGTTCTGAAGCCCAGAGAAAGTTCCATAGGGGGACCTACACCTCGCATGGTGAGCGATTATCATCACCTGTCGCACTCACTATCAATACCAATCTCATGCTTGTTAGGTTCCATCAAGAAAGGTAATAGGAAGTGCGAGATACTTTTGAGGGACGTGGAGGTTGGTTTTGCATAATCCACGGTTACATTTATCCTAAACTATCCTAGCGCGTAGCTACCCTGACTACGCTCCTCAAACCCGAGGGACATTCATATGTATATCCAAAGCGGGCTATTGATGAGTGCTGGGAGAAAGTGTTACTCAATCAATGTAAGTGCTCTGTATCTATGCTGTACTAATGAGCATCTGTACTCATCTTTTTGGCAGTCCATGATGGTAAGCTTCTGGGTTTTTGCCACTTTCATGATATCTAAAATGTACTTTTCAGTCTTACCCGGATCCGCAATGTAAGTCGTAGTTCTCTATGTCTAACTGGAGTTTGATTTGGTGCTGTAGTGGAATGGTCTATGATGACGCGGAGAAGTTGTACGCCGAAGTTCGTCAAGTATGCACTGGTCTTCTCGAGGACGCATTCAGTGTTCTTCTCCCGCGATCGTCACCCGTCCTGTCAAACTCGAGATCCCAAACACTGGTTGCCTTCAACACCACGTCATTTGCGCGCCACGATGTTATCAAGGTTCCTTTGTCCAGGGATACTCCTCGCATGAAAGCGCAACTTGTTCAGACATCTGCAGATGGCAAGCATGGATATGCTTTAATGCACTCGGTGGGAAACAAGGTCATGTCACAACCTGTGGGCATGTTTTCGGGGTGTGCGCCTGCATCTGGTGTGTCTGATATCTTCAGAACCTCAGTATTGGTATCGAATGTCCGTTATAGTGTTTACCAATGGAACGGACCATTTCGTCCTCAGGAACGCCAATGTTCAGCTCACTATCTCAGGAGGACGTATCAACAGCCTAATTGATGTGAAACTTGGGTTAGTTGCGTCCTTCTCCGCCGTCGTAACCCACTAACTCTAGTCTTAAGTCGTGAGCTTATTCCCAAAGGAAGCTCAGGTGGATTGGTTATTTTCGAAGATCGTCCCAATTACTGGGATGCCTGGGGTCCGTTCTTTCATCAAATTCTTGATTGCGGACTGAATGTGACTTTACTTTGGGTGTTGCAGATGTGGAAATCCACCACCTCGAAACTTCTACTCCGCTTGCGTTCTCTCAAGTTCGGGTTATCGCCGAAGGGCCCCTTAGGGCTGCTGTTCAGACACAGGTCAAGTACGGGAGCAGTACAATCGATGTCACAGTGCGTATCTACTCTTTACTACCCCTTCATTCCTTCTACCTTGCGAGTGATCTGTCTATATATTCCGATACTGACGGAATACATCACTGTTTGCAGATCTCCCTTGATGCCATCACTGGTAAGAAACTCCGCAAACGCAGAAACGAGTACTTACAGCGGAAGCGTAGCAACTATGAAAGGAAATTCCCGCTCATTTTTCAATTTCAATGCCGTGGTCGACTGGCGTGAGAGACACAAGTTCCTCAAATGTGCGTGATGACAACACCTCTTGTTGCCTTATTCTAATGCATGATTGCAGTCGAGCTTCCACTCGACATCAACAACACGTATGCGACTTACGAGTCACAGTTTGGTTATGTTCAGCGGCCGACACACAAGAACACGACGGTGGACGCTGCCAAGTTTGAGGTCTGTGGGCACAAGGTATGTATACACTTTTTCACCAGTTGGTCGTCCTTCAAGACTTATCCACGAGCTCTCAGTTCGCAGATCTTAGTGAATATGGATACGGTGTTGCCTTCCTCTCCGAATCCAAGTATGGATTTGCGTGCGAGGGCAACGTCCTTCGTATCTCCCTGCTCAGAGCGGCCACGGCCCCAGATGCAGAGCAGGACCAAGGTTTGCCCCTAGCGTTCAACTTTTCGTGGTTAATCCATTCTCATATCTTTTAGGCAAGCACGAGTTCTCATGGGCAGTCATGCCTCATGTAGGTTCTTTCCTGGAATCCGATGTTCCGACGGCTGCCTTCATTTATAACTCGCCCTTGCACGGTCAGTTAGGCTTCTTTGATATGTCTGCGTTGATAAGTCTAATGATGCCCCTAGTGAGAACTGTTCCTGAACAGCACGCAGGCCACGTTGTCCCACCTCTTCCATTCTGGCTCGAGGGTGCACCAAACATCTTTTTGGAGACCATCAAGAGAGGAGAAGACGACTTTGAACCGAATGCTTCCAGTACGACAGTCATCTTACGCATGTATGAAGCGTTTGGTGGGCATGGTTCTGTCAAGTTACACGTTGGAAAACACGTGCCTGTGAAGAGCGCGCATGTCACGAACATCCTGGAGGACACGAAAGGAGAACTTGGTCTGGTTTCCATGACGGGGCATAGCACGCTCAAGCTCGAATTCAGAGGTTTCGAAGTGAAAACCGTGAAGTTGGTACTGGAAACTGAGAATTCTAGTATCCCAGACTCGCCTACGACGTGAGCTTGGTTCTATACCAACCGAGTTTGGGGTGGCTAACATGTAAAGTACAGATCTGCGAAAAGAGATAGCTGGGTCACTGTTGACGAGGAACTGTAATTTTAATCTCGAAATTGGTTAAATTGACGCGGGCTATCTCTTGTTGTACTACCTAGCAATGTACCGCATGTACAGTACAATCGAGTGAAGTGTAGGATCATGTATTGATTTATTATGGACTACGACTAAACGTCGTGGGGGTTTGACCGTTTAGTTATATCGCCACAACTTGCCACAGGTGACCCTGGACTTTCCATCGCTCGTACAGACACGAACTTCTTTATGATGGGTTGTACGCCGGGTTCGGACTCATCCAGGCTCACCATCGCAAGCTCATTTGTCATGATCCCATCCTCGCTGAAATCCTCGAGTGTGAGATCTCCAGCAGCGCATGCCATAATGAGATGAAGAGTGTTTGACACGTCAAAGTGAGACCTGTGGTGAACCCTGCCATGATGTCCGGCATATTCTTGATGCTTGGCATGTGCTTGATGCTCTCTCTGACGGTCTTGATGCGCTTTCCAAGCCTCCACCAAACAGTACGATGCGCAGGCAAAAGTGAGGATGCTGACAATGGTGAACGGGAGTGCAGCGAGCAGATATATGGGCGACTTGTTAGCCCAGTGAGTCCAGCCTATCGTCGATATGAACATGGTCCCAGTGACTGGGGAGGAGAGGTTGTTCGGTATGATATTATCCGGGAAGCTGCCCGTGGCCATAAATCCGGAGCGAAGGAACTGTGAAATGATTCTAGGTCAATTTGGACTGTGTATATCGAACGGACCAGCAACCTCACCGTGGCGGAAAACTCAACAACACCACGCCAGTAATCTTCCTGAGAAAGTCATGAGAAGGGGATCAAGACTGTATGAAATAAACTGACGAGCTCAGAGTAAACCTGTGTGTCATTGAGAGTGTTACTGACGTATCCGATTGTGGTCGAGGAATAGATAGAGTATAAGGTATCCCCAACTGTGCTGCTCGTAAGTCCCTGCGAGTTGATGGACTGAAACCTGGCGACCGCAGCGATGAATGACAGCAGTTCGAAGTTTTCTGGCCCGAAAGGAGTGGATGAGGTGACCACGGAAGAAATTTGTTCATTAGAATAATCGACGCTGACTCTGGTCAACAGAGGAACCACATCACACACGCTTGCTTCAAGGAACCCATACTTGAAAAACCCTTGTGTAAAAATAGCTGCAGAAATAGATTCAGTCAAGGATTCCACGTGTATATTTCAAAGGCTCACTGAAGTTTACATAAGTCTTGTTCTCACTCATCGGCCCTAAGCACACAACAGATGGAAGAAAACCACTCCCAGATGAGCTCGTGTTTCCATTCGCATCTACCATGGTCACATATTCATATGATGTCAGCGTATCTAGAAGCCGTCAGTGATCTTGAGAAGAGATATCGATATCCAAGATCCAAACTTACTGTTACCACAGTTGGCACTGATATTCCACAAGCGGAGACCGGTGATAGAGTTGTTCGAAGCCGCTGCGTTGGCATAAATGACGTAAGAGTTCGTGTCCCAGAAGTACTGCGTTTGACTCGAGTCAATGGCCCGGCAGCTGACATCGGCTGTTAACCCTTGTTGCGACATGGAATAGTTCGTGCTGAAGCCTTGAGGAATATGCGCGCTGGCCCGTGATCCGGGTACAACTCCTGTGTTGACCGTGACATTTCCGCCGGAAAACCCGAGACGAGTACCATTAGCATTCGGAACCCCATCCGACCCGGAAAATGATTCAATGGTAGGCACGACCCCCTCTAGTGGCACAGTATCGAAAAATAGTTTAGAAATGAGGAGTGGGACGTACTTGTGGACATGTTGTATTTTGCACCATTGAAATTAAATGTCCCGGGAAGACCAAAGGTATACCCTGCAGCAACAACTCCGCTGAGCATTGCACCGATATCGAGAATTTCGAAAGAACTGTCCTCGACTTAGTTATTCTAATTAACAAACAACTCCTCAACTTAAGTAGAGATACATACGACCATTTGCCAGGAATTCTCCGCGGAGCAAGGTTGCAAACGCGCTTCCAGTTATATCAAGTTCGGATCCATTTAACTGTACAGGCCACATGAAGTATGATGGTGTCAAGAGAGTTGTCCACCTATGACCCCATTCAGATGAAACGATCTTGACAATGCTTCCAAAGAAGACCTACCCGGCCGTTAAGAGCCTCAGCATCGCAAAGATGAACAACGTCAAGATGGTCAATCCCATAAATTGATGTTTCAAAATATGAGAGCCCTGTGCCAAAGCAACACCGGTGCTCAGGTGAATTAGAGAAATGGGCTTCCACATTCGACACCTTAGTGCCTCTTTGACCGAAAGCGTGAAAAGACTGATGGAAAAAAATCACGTCTCACCAAACGATCAGTCAGAGAGAGCAAAAGATAGACAAACGTGGCAGCGATGACTGATAGCGCAGTTGCTATCAATGTGACAATCATTGTTACCTCTCCAGGATAGTTCATCATTAAATCGCAGACTGAATCGGATGGAGCAAGGTATTCAAAGTAGGCGACTGCACCAAGGAATCCATATCCAAATGTCAGGATAACAATCTGGATAGTGATGATAGCTGTGAAGCGCCAAAAATTTTCGGGAACCTTCGCGTGAGGGATAGATGCAAACATAGCGGGAGGAGGGGTAGGTGCAGAATCCATGTTATCGATCGGATAGAAATATTATATACTTGACGGAACGCGAGCCTTGCGGCATGCACGCTACTGAGACAGCCTGGGCTATAAAAGCATCACCACGGGCGGAGCCCGTGACCCAAATTGATACTGTGCATGCTCGAAATGCACGCAATGGAGATGATCAGCAACGCGGCTACACTCTATATCATTATAGCGAGTAGATCGCGTTATTTAATTTTATGTGCCCTAGACAACTCCTCAGGAACTTGAAGGCAAAATTGGTCCAGGATGTCAAGGATATACTAGGAATGTATGAGATCCAACCTTTGCCTGTGACTCGGTTAAAGGTTCGGATTCATAGATGGCAGCAGCATGCGTATATGATGACACATTGTGTCATTTGAATTTTTGATTTGCCTAGACCAGTCCTTGGGAACTTGAATGCGAACTGATAAAGACATACTGAAAATGTATGAAATCCCTCCTCCTTGGAGTCACTCTATTAAAGGTTCGGATTCATAGATGCCAGTAGCAGGTACAGACAATGACTTGCCTCGCTCAGGCTGCCTGCGGCACCGGGAGAAATGCGCTTTATTTCCAAACTGGTAACAAGTCACACCCTCAAAGTATGCAATGATTTTCAAGGATCCTTCCTTTGAGCTTCGAGAGGAAGGACAGGGCATGGGAGTTGAAGGGTAGTACAAGGCCGGCGCCGCAAGTCGTGCTCTGATGACTGCAGTTTCAGATGTAAGTTAGGCTACTTTTTCATAGCTTGAGCGTTTAAATCTGCGCGCCAAAGCGACATATAATTCGGAGCACTGGAGGTATTCGTTGGTGCTGCTGTTCAATGTTGAGGTTCATTTTTAATGTCCGACGTGCCGTACCAGCTTCGCTTCCGTTCTCTGCCAGACTTGCCGTAGTGCGCGCCGGACTTTTCTGCGCCGGAGGGGCGGTTCCAGGGATGTTCTCAAATTCACTTAGCCGCTTTTGTTCTGTTGGAGTGATACCATGTCAACCAACTTCTGTAAGTCGTTATCATAACTTGGGGGATACCGAACTTGTACAAGTTGTACGGACTGAAACCTGGAGGGCCTGGCTGCGGACATGCAACTATCAGATTCAAGTTCAGGAAGCCCTCAGCGTCTGGTCTCATCTCCAAGGAGACTAGAAAGGTCATATGTACAAGTGGTGATCACTGGCGACTTGGGTCGATTTTTACCTTGAAAGGCACGAAATAACTGATGAAAACAAGTCGAACTGCAGTCTGGGTAACAAGAGAGTCACTATATTCAGAATCGTGCGCGAAAGAGGATATCATCATCTTGTTAAAGTTCAAACACGCCGCCGTGAGCTTTCAATAATACAATGGAAAAGAAGTCCCACACTAAGCACTCAGTTATACTTGTCAACTCGCTGTACTATAAGACTTTATTATAATTCAAGATACTGTTTGTGCACACCCCGGGTCATAACTTGCGGAGAAGCTCGCTAATGAGGGCAATAATAAAATATATAATATGTCTTGGTATGCGCTGTGTAAGACAAGAGTCGTAAGATAATACAAATCGCACGCACTATAGTGAGCCGAACTATCTGACAGAAGCGTACTTAGTATATCGTTAAAGTAATGTGCCAGTGCAGAGTGCGTCTATAAAGTCACACCACATCCAAAAGTCAAAAATAGTGGTCTGCGATCAAAGTATGACGGGTGCCGATGAAGAGTGCCTGTTGGTTCTTAGCGTCGTGCAAAGAGGGCAAACAACCAAATGGATGTACCTTAAATTTAGAAGGCAACTATCGTGGAAAACATTGTGGGTGAGCACGCTACGCGGTCACTGAGACTGCGTGATCAGAGAAGAAGCTATATAGTTTCCGGATCGGGACCAGGTAATAGAATCGCTCGGGACCCGCGCGACTAGAGAAGCTTGTTGAACGGTTTAAAAATGTTCGAAGCAAGAATTTATGGGAACGAGCAGTTACGTCGCGTGTGCGCGCTTAACGTGTGACACGAGAGTCTGCCGGTCACGACAGCGAAACGCATTTGCAGTACAGAGCGCATGGAGCTGTGATCCCCACAAATAAGCGCAAACTCCAACTCTGCAAATGCACACGAGTATTTGTTTAAATAAGAGACTCACCACTCGAATAAAACTGTCCAACAGTTTTGTGGTACAACCCTTTCCCAAGTTCTGACCTACAATTGTATGGCCAGACAGGGGATTTATAATTGAAAAACCTCGAGATCTAGACGTGGATCTGGGTTGACTGACTTCTAGCCCCCAGTCCTATTGAGTAATGTTATAATAGCATTCACATGATGAATTATCATATGCAAAAGGCCATATTATATCCAATAGCTGTCCACTAGACACTCGGAGGCAGTCGTCTGACTCATCAGAGCATCACGATAGCGTTGACTGTGTGTGTGGTCAGCATTTTTTCAGTATTACCATGACCATGACAGGTGGAGCAGACTGGAATGTTGCTGTAATGGCACATATACTATGTGTCATTCCGAGGCCAGATCTGAATTGATAAGTGTACAGGCTGGGGATACCTATGGAAAATGGAACGTTGATTGCGCCATACGACTAGATGAATTCCCTCTCGGTATAGCTTCGTTCTATGGTTCTGACCTATGTATACTCGAGGTCAGCGTCTGACTCGGATAACCACTGTGGTGCTTACAGGCATCAACAATATTAATGCCATGGCAAAGCAAACATCCGAAGGTACCACTAGTTCAGACATCAACTTCTTTACTAGTACTAATCACTGCCGGATCAGGTACAGACGCAAACTTCTTTATGATAGGTTGTACGTCGGGTTCGGACTCATCCAGGATCACCATCGTAACCTCATCTACCGTAATCCCATTCTTGCTGAAATCTTTGAGTGCAAGCTCCCAGCAGCGCATGCCATAACACTAAAGATGAAGAGTGTTACACATCGAAGTAGGTCCTGTGGTGAAGCCTGCCGTGATGCCCGGCATATTCTTGATGCTCTTTCCAAGCCTCTACCGAACAGTACAATGCGCAGGGGAAAGTGAGGATGCTGATAATGGTGAGCGGGACTGTAGCGAGTACATATGTCGGCGAATTCTTAGCTAGCGAGTCCAGCTAATCGTCGATTGTAAGGCTGATGATGAGTTCGGCAGGGAATTGTGAACGGAAAGGGAGGGACAAATGATCAGTAAGAGCTGATGGTGATAAGGAACAGATTGGCGTAGGTAGGATACGCGTAATGTTAGACTTTTGAGACAAGTAACAGGACGGAACGTTTTAAGAACTTCTCTAAGGTGCTTTTGAGCGGTGAGTCTTTTAGGATAGAATTCGCTGTAGATACGAGAGTGTATGTGGGCTACTTGTACTGAAAAAAATAAGGGTCCTCGGTGATGGATGAGCCGAGCGATTATGTGAGGACGAGGGTAGAAAAAGGTGGCGTCGCACTTGGAAGAACGGAAAATAAAGAGGGTACGAAGATTGAATGAGCAGTGACAGGATAGTGAGGGTCGAGTAGTATAGTTAACAGCGGTGAATTGAGAATGGTGTGTCAGTAACGATGGGGAAGGACTGAAAGTGGACAGAGATAACGAGTTTGTTGTAAAAAGCAGGAACTGGGACCATATGGACAGACGACGGTAGTAAGGTAGAAAGGAATGTATCCGCGTGACTTTCGGGTGCGCTGTAAGCCTGTGTCTCGCATCACTTAGGTCACGTGGAACATGGTTCCAGTGATTGGGCGGCCTCTCTGGCAACATGGCCTTGACATCCTTACTTTTTTATATATAGCATTGGGGTCTGTACTCATTCCTATGTCCCCTGCTGTTTTCTTATTTTAATGTTATGTGATAGTTGCTATGTTATAAAAAACTGGTGGAAACATTTTGTAACTCTGGGCCAAGTAGAGTTAAAGATATTTTAAGATAGGTTTTAAGGTTGTCATTTGAGTACATAACTTCAAATTTCGACATTAAAACCTGTCTTAAATATTTCAAACCCCGTTGTGAAAGACTGCATTGACATGGGAATATTCGCGCCCATCAGGGCACATCATTCTCATTGTCAGAAGGAGCGCACTGTCGCAACAGTGGTAGAACAGCTCATTATATGTTTGGCAATCTCACAGTGTGACAAATCTGCATTCCAACATCCATCCCTCAGCAGATCTCATTCGAAATGCAACAGCCATCATCATGATATGGGACGCATTGCCAATGGCAAATAAGTTGCATGGGAGTGTATCAAAGTCTGTCGTCGAATCATAAATGTTTACCATGTCTAACATAAAGCTTTTGGAGGCATTCCAGTCATTGGTTTCAGTGACTCTCGCCAAGTAGTATTAGCAGAGTTGGGGAAAACAGTTTCACTTACTGCTTGCCTACTATACGACGACATTTAACATCATGCTAGAAAACGTCTGAAGGTAAATGGAGCGCTTATTTCTTGTTATAACTCATGATAGGAAACGTCCGAAGGCGATTGGAGCGCTTGTACGAACCAGAAGGAAGGTTGTGGACATTGGATTCAGGCTGTTCGTGTCTTAATTGAGGGTGTCTGTCATGAGGTCGAGCATCCCTGTGTTGGATCTGTCATCTGGGACACTGCCAAATCCCTTACTGCACTGTAGCAAGAATGCCTCGTCCCATCACTACCCCTGGATGTATGTTCCCTTTCTCCTTTAAATTCAGGCTGAAATGTTAACTTGCATCTATCAGATATCATTTCTCAAATATCACTTGGGCGATGTAAGTGCTAGATGGTGGTATATTAAACACGAATGCGACCTTGATAAGTTCCCGCACTCACTCGCACCCATCCTCTAACAGTATGGTCCTAGTCTCGAATGATCCCAGTTGGTGGCCTATCATCAATGCAAGTCTTGTTGGCAGCTATTTTATGGGTTCGTGGAGTCAGCCATATGATGACACCGACTGACCTTCGCTGTCATTTCGCAGTTGCTGCCTCTGCCGAAGTAATGTACGATTGGGGTGAGCAAGATTAAGTATGAAAAGACCGCTGACATTATAGTATTTCTATGTAGTACTTACGTTCGGACAAGAGGTAGGTCAACACCATTACTGGGGCAACCAACTCGCTTAGAACTGTGTTATAGGTCGAACTGATCTGGGTGAGCGGACTCCCACAACAAAAGAACAACGTGACAATATAACTCGCTCACAACAGAGGCAACACTGGTCCCTGATGACCTTTCTTTACCTCAGTGTATGTACCTTGTGTTTCAGTATTTATACCTGGCAAGTTCAAGTTTTGCTAACTTCAAAATATCCTAGGTGCGCTATGTCGGAATAATTTATGCCGTGTACGTTTGAAAGTTTGAGCTATTGATATTGCACTGTTTACCTATATCTTACAATCAGGATGTACATGTTGTGTATGTCTCCTCGCATTTACTCTGTTTCTTTCTTTCTTGTGACGGCCCACATACAGTGAATGTTCCAACAATTTCGATGACAGATGCAGTGAGTGTTTCGTACTGATGCTTTCCATTCCTACCCAAATGACTGAACTACCATGCAGGGGTGAGTGAGATTCTCGGACAGCTCGCTGATTCAACATGACGATTCTCACAGTTGTGAGTTTGTTTCGAGCCTGTGATCTTCCAAAGCTGATAACTGATGTTACTGGATTCGTCAGGCATTATCTTAAGCGACGCCATTCAGTGGATGAGTGGAGTTGTGAACGCAATACTGGGCGGTGAGCTATCACCTCCGTGATAGCAACTTGGCTGAAACATCATGCTAGTCATTATGATAGTTCGGTTACATGCCATGTATCAGCGATCTAGAAAGGTGCTGGTGTTTCTCGTTGTCATCTTTTTGGCCATCACGATCGCCAACGTAGTGATGGCTGCAATAATGATGACGGAGATTTCAGAGGGTAAGCTTTAATTATACATAAAATAATGAAGTGCATCAGGCTCATCGACGAATACCAGAGGAATTCATTCTCTCCGGTACCTATCAGTGCATGAATAACTTCGCGGGTGATGCCGTATTTCTGAATCCCATGAGTTGGATACTTGGGACTGTATGGGAGGTTCTTACACTGTGTCTCGCACTCTGGATTGCTGTGAAACACTTCTGTGAGCTGCGACAGCAGTCAGCAAGTAATATTGTCGGGGACTGTTTTACGGTGTTAATGCAAACTCATGTTAGTTACTTTGCAAGGTGAGCTCATAATGCGAACGTGGTGCTCTTTTTCCGCTGAAGTTTGCGCGTGCTAGTTTTTTGGCCATCTCTTGCTTCCACATAGGTGCATTCTCTCCAACGCTCTCAGTATGCCGATCTGTCACCGACCTCTACATACAGCCATGATTTATCATTTTTACAGGACTCATTTTCCCTGGATACCTATGTTTATTTTGGTCTCTTGCAGATACTCCAGTATGTGCAGATGTTTGTGCTGGGACCACGCCTGATCCTTGGTGTTCGGGAATATCACGCTGAGCTCGTAGCCAACTCTGATACAGCAACTGCTATGACTTCAATTGCTTTTCAGGAGCCCATCCACGAGCCAACTAGCAGCAGCGTGTAGTGCAGGAGATACTTCATATTATTTATTTGCAATAAGCGGGTAGTGTGCAGGGAGAAGGAGAATTTGTTTTTATTTATTCCATGTTTTGTCGATGAGTACTTATTTATGTAATTTGCGAGGTATACTACTAGTAGGTTATACAAGAGCTTTTGGTAAACTTCGAGTAGAGATTTCTACGCGCGACCATTTAAGTGATTGTGTTTGTGGACCTTGTCAGCACCCTTGTTCATACTATGGCGTCTTGAGGTTAGTGACGTGAGAGGGAGGTCGAAGATTATCGGAGGTTTTATGTAGATAGTCATTCTTAGCAAGCTGCCAGCCACGGGGCGTGTTATGTCTCCTACCAAATTTTGGTGGCATAAAAGTGAACAATTACGTAGTCACGCGAAATGTTGAAATTTAAATGTATGCTCCTTTTACCTCCTATCAAAATTACGGCCTAGGGAGAGGCGCCGTCTCTGAGTGATTGACACTGTGCTGGATCAGGTACAGCCACAAACTTCTTTATGATGGGCTGTACGCCGGGTTGAGACTCCTCCAGGCACACCATCTTAACCTCATTTTTCTTGATCCCGTCCTTACTGAATGGTTGAAGTGCGAGATCCCCAGCAGCGCATGCCATAATGAGGTGAAGAGTGTTTGACACATCGAAGTTGGCCCTGTGGTGAAGCCTGCCGTGATGCGCGGTATATTCTTGATGCGCGACATGTGCTCGATGCTCTGCCAGGCGATCTTGATGCTCTTTCCAAGCCTCTACCATACAGTACGATGCGCAGGTGAAAGTGAGGATGCTGATAATGGTGAGCGGGATTGTAGCGAGTAGATATGTCGGCGAATCTTTAGCCCAGCGTGTCCAGCCAATCGTCGATATGAACATGGTCCCAGTGACTGGGGAAGAGAGGTTGTTCGGAATGATATTATCCGGGAAGCTACCCGTAGCCATAAACCCGGAGCGAAGGAACTGTGAAATGATTCTACCTCAATTTGGACTACATTGAACGTGCCAGCAACCTCACCGTGGCGGAAAACTCGACAACACCACGCCAGTAATCTTCCTAAGAAAGTCATAAGAGGTAGATCAAGATTACATGACATGAAACTGACGAGCTCAAGGTAAACCTGTGTGTCATTGAGATTGTTACTGACGTATCCGATAGTAGTCGAGGAATAAATGGAATATAAAGTATCCCCAATCGTGCTGCTCGTAAGTCCCTGCGAATTGATTGACTGAAATCTGGCAACTGCAGCGATAAATAACAGTAGCTCGGCATTCTCTGGCCCGAAAGAAGTGGATGAGATGACCTCGGAAGAAATTTGTTCATTGGAATAATCGGCGCGGACTGTGGTCAAAAGAGGAACCACTTCGCACACGCTTGCTTTAAGAAATCCATATTTGTAAAACCCTTGTGTAAAAATGGCTACAAGAACAGAATCAGTCAATAATACCAGACATGCATATTTCAAAAGCTCACTGAGATTTTCACAAGTTTGATTCTCATTCATTGGTCCTAAGCATACAACTGATGGAAGGAAGCCACTCCCTGATGAGCTCGTATTTCCATTTGCATCTACCATAGTCACATATTCATACGATGTCAGCGTATCTAGAAGCTGTTAGTGAAGTGAAAAGATATCCAAGATCCAAACTTACTGTTACCACAGTTGGCACTGATATTCCACAAGCGGAGACTGGTGATGGAGTTGTTCGAAGCAGCCGCTGCGTTGGCATAGATGACGTAAGAGTTGTTCGTGTTCCACAGGTACTGCGTTTGACTCGAGTCAATGGCCCGGCAGCTGACATTGGCTGTTAACCCTTGTTGCGACATCGAATAGTTCGTGCTGAAGCCTTGAGGAATACGAGCGCTGGCCCGTGATCCGGGTACAACTCCTGTGTTGACCGTGATATTTCCACCGGAAAACCCAAGACGAGTACCATTAGCATTCGGAACTCCATCCGACCCGGAAAATGATTCAATGGTAGGCACGATCCCCTCTAGTTGCACAGTGTCGAAAAATAGTTTAGAAATGAGGAGTGGGACGTACTTGTGGACATATTATACTTTGCGCCATTGAAATTGAATGTTCCGGGAAGACCAAAGGTGTACCCTGCAGCAATAACTCCGCTGAGCGTTGCACCGATGTCGAGAATTTCGAAAGAACTGTCCTGGACTTAGTTATTCCATTCAACAAGCAACCTGTCAACTCGAGCAGGAATACATACTGAGACCATTTGCTAGGAATTCTTCCTGGAGCATGGTGGCAAACGCGCTTCCAGTTATGTCAAGTTCGGATCCATTCAACTGTACTGGCCACATGAAGTAGGTCGGTGTCAAGAGAGTTGTCCACCTATGACCCCATTCGAATGAGATGATCTCAACAATGCATTCAGAAAAGACGTACCCGGCCGTTAAGAGCCTCAGCATCGCAAAGATGAACAACGTCAGGATGGTCAATCCCTTGAATTGACGTTTCAAAATATGAGAGCCCTGTGCCAAAGCAACACCGGTACTCAGGCGAATCAGAGAAATGGGCTTCCACATTCGACGTCTTAGTGTCTCCTTAACCGAAAATGTGAAAAGACTGATGGAAAAAATCGCGTCTCACTGAATGATTAGTTGGAGAGAGTGAAAGGTAGACAAACGTGGCAGCAGTGACGGACAGCACAGTCGCTATCAATGTGACAATCATTGTTACCTCTCCGGGATGGTTCACCATGAACTCGCAGACTGAATGGGATGGAGCAAGGTATTCAAAGTAGGCGACTGCACCAAGGAATCCGTATCCGAATGCCAGGATAACAATCTGGACAATGATGATAGCTGTGAAACGCTTAAATTTGTCGGGAAACTTCGGGTGAGAAGGGGTAGGAGGGATAAATGGTTTTTCGAAAAATTCCACAGGAGGAAGAATAGATGCAGACATCGTGGGGGGAGGGGAATATGCAGACATTGCGGGAGGAGAGCTAAATGCAGACGCAGCAGCAGCAGGGGTCGATGCGGAATCGATATGGTTACTCAGATAGAGATATATACTTGACGGAGCACGAACCTTGCTGCATACATGCCGGTGACACAGCCTAAAAGTATTTGTACAGAACATGTGACCTGAATTGATACTATACGTGCGAGAGATGCACGCAATGACGATGATCAGCTACGCAGCGTTGATCGTGTCGTTTAAATTTCTGATGCGCCCTAGACAAGTCTTCAGGGGCTCGAAGGCAAACTTGGTGCAGGGTGTCAAGGGCCTACTGGGAATCCAACCTTTCCCTGTGACTCCTTTCAAGGTTCAGATTCATAGATGGTATCAACATATGTATACAATGGCACATTGACTCGCCTAGAAAGTCCTCGGGAACTTGAAGGCGAACTCGGGGGACAAGGACATTGAAAATGTATGAGATGCCTCTCCCTTGGAGTGACTTTATTGAAGATTCAAGATAGTAGCAATATACCTTGCCTTCACCGAGAGAAATACGCTTAATTTCCAAACCGACAGCAAATCACACCCTCAGCGCGCAGCGACTCTAGATCATTCCTTTGAGCTTTGAAGGGAAGGAGAGGACATGCGGGTTGAAGGGTATGTACTATGTAGTAATAGAGGCAGCCGCTGCATGTTGCTCTATCGGGATTCGGATGACTGCGATTTGCCACTTTCCCACAATGCAAGCGTCTGAATTTGCGCGCCAAGCAGCTTCATTACCGTTCGAACGTTGAATCAGATTCGAACACGAAGATTGCATTAACTAAAAATTAAGACCCTATAGATCTGAGTATAAATGGTATAACAGCTCCATAAGTCCGAGTCTGCGCAGATGCTAATTAACATTGTCTCCGCCGGTGCACTAGACTTGCTATATGAAGTTGCTGTGCGATCATAATTGTATTGAGGTGCAGTTCCGGTACCGGCATGCACGGTAGACTGTAGTTCAGGATGCGATACCACCTTCATCAATGTGGCCATTTCTTAGCCCTCCTTCTCTGTTCGTCAATTTCCGAATCTCAGTCCCTTCATTCCTCTTCAAGCCATCACAGTGATGCTCAAGACTATAAAACTGCCCGTTTTCGCCAACCAGCCGTGGCAGCCGTCACAACGTCAATGAGGTCGCGGTGGTCAAACACAACATTGTCTCCTCGTGGATGTTGGACTGAATCCGGGGGCAATAAGCAGTAATCAACCAGATGATCGTAATGATGAAAAACAAAAGCAGGTAAACGACACGCCCTTCGTCCAAGTCACACGGCTGATGAACGTGATACCTCGCGGCAACGGACATCTCGACTGCCGGTGGCAGAGAAACCAGATCTCAGAGACTACTCGGGGCTCAGATAAAGCCATCAACGTCTTTGTCAGAAAGAGGTGATCACAACTTATCGTGTCATTGAATTCTATCACCTCACGCCAACAGCCTTCCTACAATTGACCAATTATTTGCTTCTGAGCACAGCAGTGGCAAATTTCCTACGAAACGACATATGCTGAACCGCTGTCAACGTAAGCCGTTACGCAGTCCTTGATGACATTGGTCTAGAAGCTTTGATTGTTCTCTGCTTGATAATTGATCGCGCACAGTGAGGGCCATGTTCGAAAGAACGACGATCAGCTGCTGCCGCTGAAACTATTCCTATGTGACGTTCACTGCTGTCACATACAGCACGTGCAGACAGTCGTGGGTAGGAATGATTATGTAGCGCAACCTGCCAGTTTGAGAGAGTTGAATTGATGACCATATAGTAAATGGGCAGCCTTATTCGCTTACCGAACTTAACGGGCTGAAACCTGGACAACCTGGCTGCGGACATCACACGCAAGTGTCGGAAGAAAGCCCTCGGTGTCTGAGTTCATGTCGAGATTAGTGGCATCTTATAAAAGTGGTGTATAACATGGAGCTGTTTCCTGCAATACAATATGTGATGTATTTATTAGAATTACAGGAATAATTTGCTTGCCATTGCTATTTTGGACACTCTGCTACCACTTCCTACATCGTCAAGCCGTTCCGCTCTTGGCAGCTAACCTCTGTGGTGAGGCCTTGCTGGATCATGTATAGGCTTTCCAACACCCTGGGAGAGTAACCAAAAAGGTGGCAGCCACTGGCAATCTAGGTCGGTTGTTACATTGAGAGGCAGGAAACCACTAGTGAAAGCAAGTCCAACTACAGTCCGGGCATCATTTGCAGTGCATCTTATCTTTGTATGTAACCGAAGTTGGCATTATCGGTGCAATGGCATAGCGAGATGCTCTTGGCTAGGTCTTGCCTCAGAGCCTCCTTCATTGAGAATGTGACAACACAAAGTTAGAACATATCGGTGTAGTCTCATGCAAAATTCAACTCATCTTATCGTGACCACGGATGAAAGTAATTTCAATGAGTTCAGACCGGGAATCAATCATATCGAGGAAACGTTGCAATAACGACCACTGTGGTGCGTACAAGATACGCCACAACAGTGCGCAGCCTATCAAATGCTGGCAGTGGCCGGGGCACCTCATTTCCTTTGCACCCTTCAAAACTGAAATGATTGCGCAAGTTTGTGACAGTGATACAGAAAACATTCTGTACAAGCACAGGTACAGACCACAGACCTAGATATGACCTTCCTTGCTCGTCCCATCTACGCATGGTGAGATGTGATGGTGACTCTAGGATAATCACCAAACCATCAGTTAAGCTTATTATTAAATTTATTTTGATGTGTCTGTGCTGAAATGATATCCCTAGTGAGAACTGTCCCTGAACAGCACGCAGGTTACGTTGTCCCGCCTGTCCCCTGAGGGTGCACCAATAATCTTTTTGGACACCATCAAGATAGGAGAAGACGACTTCGAACCGAATGCTTCCGGCATAACCGTCATCTTGCGCATGTACGAAACGTTTGGTGGGCATGGTTTTGTCAAGTTATACGTTGGAAAACACGTGCCTGTGAAATGCGCGTATGTCACGAACATCCTGAAGGACACTAAAGGAGAACTTGGTCTAGTTTCCACGACGAGGGTGCATAGCACGCTTAAGCTTGAATTCAGAAGTTTCGAAGTAAAAACCGTGAAGTTGCTGCTGGAAATTGAGGGGTCTGACATCCCAGTGTAAGGACCGGATGTCCTCCACGCTCTGTCCTTACACCAGGCATCTCGCCTTTGACGTGAGCTTTGTTCTATATCAACCAAGTTTGGCAGGTTGACTGTAAAGTACAGATTTGCGAAGAGATATAGCTGGGTCACTGTTGACAACAAGTTGTAGTTTTAATCTCGAAATTGGTTAAACTGACACGGACTATTTCTTGTACGTACTATTTAGTGATGTACTGTATGTATAGTGCACCTGAGTGAAGCTTTTATCGACTGGCCGGCCAGTGAGTACACGACTAGAAGTTGTGAGGGACTGACTGACAGCCTCAGCGTCGCTACAACTTGTCGCAGGTATATCACAATTGAAAAGGTTTCGTCCAATGCCTGGTTGACGTCTGGCTCGAGGCGGGGCGCAGACATGACACCACTGGAGTCTATCGTAGACTTGACCCTGGACTTTCCAATTCCGGCCTGAGGATATCCTGTGCCATTCGTACAAGTTACTTACAAAAGAAGTTCATCGCCAGAAATTCATCCAAGGTAACCTTCCGTGCGATATGCATGGACAAGGTTTAGCAAGATGACCGCCTCCAGTTTCAAATTGGCCGAAGACATCGTCAACTCACACATTACATCTAGATTTTATTCCAAAACCAAAATACAGTCACCACTCATCATAGTTCGACATCGTGCCCTACAAATGTCAAACAGCACCAGAAATACGACGAGGTAAGGTCCGCAGATACCAAAAAACCGAAGGTACCACTGCTGGTTCAGGCCCAGGCATAAACTTCTTTATGACGGGTTTTATGCCAGGTTCTGACTCAACCAGGCTCACCGTCGCAAGCTCATTTGCCATGATCCCATGCTTGCTGAAATCTTCTAGTACGAGACTCCCAGCAGCGCATGCCATGATGAGATGAAGAGTGTTTGACACGTCGAAGTGGGCCCTGTGGTGAATCCTGTGAGGCACGGCATATTCTTGATCCCCTTTATCCTCTTTCAGCCTTTCCAACCGATCTTGATGTTCTTTATCCTCTTTCAGCTTTTCCAGACGATCTTGATGTTCTTTCCAAGCTTCTAGCATACAGTACGATGCGCAGGCGAAAGTGAGCATGCTGATAATGGTGAGCGGGACTGTAGCAAGTGCGTATGTCGGCGACCCTTTAGCCCAGCGAGTCCAGCCTATCGTCGATACGAACATGGTCCCAGTGACTGGAGAAGAGAGGTTGTTTGGGATGATATTATCCGGGAAGCTACCCGTGGCCATAAATCCGGAGCGAAGGAACTATGAAATGATGTCAGGTTAATTGGGACTATATTGAACGCACCAATAAACTCACCGTGGCAGAAAATTCAACAACACCACGCCAGTAATCTTCCTAAGAAAGTCATGAGAGGTGGATCAAGACCGGTGGACATGAACTGACGAGCTCAGAGTAAACCTGTGTGTTATTGAGATTGTTATTGACGTATCCAGTAGTGGTCGAAGAATAGATGGAGTATAAGGTATCTCCAATTGTGCTGCTCGTGAGTCCTTGCGAGTTGATCGACTGAAATCTGGCAACTGCAGCGATAAATGACAGTAGTTCGACGTTCTCTGGCCCGAAAGGAGTGGATGAGGTGACTACAGAAGAGATCTGTTCATTGGAATAATCGGCGATGACTCTGGTTAACAGAGGAACCACATCGCACACGCTTGCTGTAAGGAACCCATACTTGAAAAACCCTTGTGTAAAAATGCCTGCAGGAACAGAATTCGGTCAATGATTCTAGATGTACATATTCATATTCCAAGGACTCACTAAAATTTTCATAACTTTGGTTCACATCCGTTGGTCCCAAACACACGACAGATGGAAGAAAGCCACTCCCTGATGAGCTCGTATTTCCATTTGCATCTACCATAGTCACGTATTCATACGATGTCAGTATATCTAGAAACTATCAGTAAATTGGAAAAAAAAAGATATTCAAGACCCAAACTTACTGTTACCACAGTTGGCACTGATATTCCACAAGCGGAGACCGGTGATGGAGTTGTTCGAAGCAGCCGCTGCGTTGGCATAGATGACGTAAGAGTTGTTCGTGTTCCACAGGTACTGCGTTTGACCCGAGTCAATGGCCCGGCAGCTGACATTGGCTGTTAACCCTTGTTGCGACATCGAATAGTTCGTGCTGAAGCCTTGAGGAATATGAGCGCTGGCCCGTGATCCGGGTATAATTCCTGTGTTGACCGTGACATTTCCACCGGAAAACCCGAGACGAGTACCACTAGCATTCGGAACTCCATCCGACCCGGAAAATGATTCAATGGTGGGAACGATCCCCTCTAGTTGCACAGTATCGAAAAATAGTTTTGAGTGAGGCGAGGGGCTGGACTTACGTGTGGACATGTTGTATTTCGCGCCATTGAAATTAAATGTTCCGGGAAGACCAAAGGTGTACCCTGCAGCAACCACTCCGCTGAGCATTGCACCGACGTCGAGAATTTCGAAAGAACTGTCCTGGACTTGGTTATTCCATTCAACAAGCAACCTGTCAACTCGAGCAGGAATACATACTGAGACCATTTGCTAGGAATTCTTTGTGGAGCATGGTGGCAAACGCGCTTCCAGTTATGTCAAGTTCGGATCCATTCAACTGTACTGGCCACATGAAGTAGGTCGGTGTCAAGAGAGTTGTCCACCTATGACCCCATTCGAATGAGACGATCTCGACAATGCACCCAGAGAAGACGTACCCGGCCGTTAAGAGCCTCAGCATCGCAAAGATGAACAGCGTCGAGATAGTCAATCCCATAAATTGAGATTTCAAAATATGAGAGCCTTGTGCCAAAGCAACACCAGTGCTTAGGTGAATCAGAGAAATGGGTTCCCACATTCGACGTCTAAGTGCCTCTTTGACCGAAAACGTGAAAAGGCTGATGGAAAAATCAGATCTCACTGAATGATTAGTCAGAGAGAGTAGAAAGTAGACAGACGTGGCAGCGGTGACTGATAGCACAGTTGCTATCAATGTGACAACCATTGTTAACTCCCCAGGATGGTTCACCATTAAATTGCAGACTGAGTTGGATGGAGCAAGGTACTCAAAGTAAGCAACTGCAATGAGGAATCCGTATCCAAATGCCAGGACAAGAATCTGGATAGTGATGATAATTGTGAAACGCCAGAATTTTTCGGGAAGCTTCACGTGAGATGCAGACATAGCGGGAGGAGAAGTGGATGCACAAACAGCAGAGGAAGGATGGGTGCAGAATCGATGCTGTCACTCGGATAGAAATGTTATATACTTGACAGTGCAGAAACCTTGCTGCATGCATGCCAGTGACACAGCTTGGAGTAGATAGGCATCCGAGCGGAACCGTGACCCGAATTAATACTGCGTATGCACGAGATGCATGCAATGGAGATGATCAGCAACGCAGCTGCTCTCTATATCAATATGGCAAGTAAGTAGATCGTGTCGTTTAAATCTTTGATGCGCCCTGGACAAGTCCTCAGGAGCTTGAAGGCGAACTTGGGTTAGGGTGTCAATGACATATTGGGAATGTATAAGATCCAACCTTTCCCTGTGACTCTGTTAAAGGTTCAGATTCACAGATGGTAGTCACATACAAGTACCATACAATGACACATTGTGTCGTTCATATTTTTGATTCGCCGAAGTCCTCGGGAACTTCAAGACGAACTTGGAGCTGAGGACATGCAGGAAATCCACCACTCTTCTATTACATAAAGGTTCAGTTTCATAGATGGTAGCAAGCAACTACAATGAAAACATTTGATTTCCAAACCAGCAACAAATTATACCCCTCAGCGCAGTTACATTGAGTCGTCATTCCTTGGAGCTTCGAGGGGAAGGAGAGGGCATGGAAGTCGAAGGGTAGTGGAAGGCCGCCAGCGCCGGTGCTGCGGTTTGATGTAAGTTAGGCCACTTTCCCACAGTGAGTGTGCGCCAAACGGCTTGCAGTATATAGTATGCATACTTCATTACCGTCAAGTTGGAACACGAACACTGAACGATAGAAACCACTCTACCATGTGATCAAGACTATAGATCCGAGTATAAATATGGTATAATAAGCTCAATGAGCACAGACACTATTGTCTCCGGTTATGTCCCAGGTGTACTACCGTTGCTATATGAAATTGCTGTGCCATCGCGCTGGTCTCTGCAAGGTATTTCCGGCGGCTCCGGTATCTGCATGGTAAGCTGCAGTTCAGGACGGGATACCACCTTCAGCCGTTTCTCAGCACTCCTTCCTTGCTCGTCAATTTCCTCTTCCACGCACGGAATCTCAATCTTTTCATTCCTCTTCAAACCATCAGAGTGCTCAAGACCATACAACTAATCTTTTAGCACATCAACTGGAGCAGCCTAGGTGAATGGGGTTGCAGCAGTCAGATACAACATTATCTTATCCCTCCGTGGATATTACAGTTCGTTTTTTTAACCGAATCGAGCGGCAACAACAGTAACCAGCCATACGTCCTAATGAACATAATACTATTCGCGAGAGCAAACATGTCGGAAGGTATTTCTGTCCAGGGAAGACCACCAGTGGCAGAGACACCAGATTTCAGAAACTATAAGAGATAAAGCCATCAGTATCTTGGCTAGAAGGGGTGATCGCAACTTATTGTGTCCGTTGAATTGCTATTAACGTAAGCTGTTAGGCAGTCCCCGATAACATTGCTCGATAATTGGTCGCACTCAGTGAGGGCCATGTTTGAGCTTCGAATGACGGAGAGCTTAATAGCAATAGCTGAAGTCATCACCAGAATTCATCCAAGGGTAACCTTCCCTGCGGAATGCGTAACCATGTGTTTAACCAGATGACAGTCTCCAGTTTGGCAAAAGACTTTGTCAACTCACATAGTACACTTAGATTTTGTCACCAAAACCAAAATACATTTACCCCTTATAATAGATCAATATCGTGCCCTACAAATGTCAAATAGACGACGAAGCAAAGACTGGAGATACTCAAAAACCGAAAAAACTACTGCCCGTTCAGACAGACACAAACTTCTTTGTGGGAGCTTGGGACTCATCTAGGAATACCATCGCAACTTCATTATCCTTGATCCCAATCTTGTCGAATGGTTGGAGTTTGAGATTCCCGGCAGCGCATGCCATAATGAGATGAAGAGTGTTTGACACATCGAAGTGGGCCCTGCGGTGCCCGGGATATCTGCGGTGCTCTCTCCAAGCTTCTAGTATACTATACCCTGCACAGACGCAAGTGAGAATGGTGATAATGGTGAACGGAACTGTAGCGAGCAGATATGTCGGCGAGTTCTTAGCCCAGCGAGTCCAGCCTATCGTCGATATGAACATGGTCCCAGTGACTGGGGAAGAAAGGTTGTTCGGGATGACATTATCCGGGAAGCTACCCGTAGCCATAAATCCGGAGCGAAGGAACTATGAAAGATGTCAGGTTAATTGGGACTATATTGAACGCACCAATAAACTCACCGTGGCGGAAAATTCAAC